>JABSMS010072640.1:0-18502 GCA_018902275.1 Aleiodes sp. PSUC_FEM 10030003
TATATAATGAGAAATATGGTATTTTACATTAATTTTGAATATTCATTATTTAACAGTATTAAATATTCGGAGTATTCAATTTCGTTGTTTGAGTGAATTCAGTTGTTCTGCTCTTGAGGAACTCAAATTAAGAAGTGATTTTATGTTTTCGGATTTTTTCGTAAGGAAGTTACGATTTGATCGGATTCAGGTGAAAGCGATTAAATTGTAAAACATTAAAAAAAATGATCGGAAGTCCAGAAATTCAAGACCGGGAATATTTTATTACAGTTCTGGATTAGTGAATGGTGACGATTGGCTCTTATTTTTAATTTCGTTTTTATGGATAGTAGGGATTAGTAAGTTCAGAGAAAGTGCAGTTTCTTGGGTTCTTCCAATGTTTTTATGGCAGTTCAGAAATCGGTGTCGAGACCGGGGGGATAACCAACTGTCGTGGAAAATTTAGATGAAAATTTTGTGGAAAAATTCAATGAGGATTAAATTGTTTTTCTGAATTGAAGCAGATGAGACGGGGGAATGGAAAAATTATGAAGAGAAACTCGATGTTATCGGAATTTGGATATTTCATGTTAATTAAAATTGCTTGGACTAAAAGTATCAAAGGTAAGATATTTTCGATGATTCGATCGAAAAGCTTCGAAACTCTCCGATGCCTAAATACCGATTTCCGTGTGAAAATATCTTAGTTTGTACAACAAAATGATAATAGCTCATCAAAGTACTATTGGACTTATAAGTCTCATTTTCTTCTAGACTTGTTCCATTATTCTTGGCCGATTCCCAAAGTAACGTCGACATAGCTCCCCTCTGCATCAGCGTTTCACAGCTGCAGTCCATGTCGGAAGTAGAATATATGGTGAAACAAATGAGTTAGACAGAGTAAGAAAGACTCTCTGGGTTTATTTTATTTTTAAATTAACGTGCCTCGCGATATTCCGGAAATTCACGATCCCGTAAATCTTCAAGTTTTTTTATTGTTGAATTAAAAACTTTCCACTTTCTATTGTAAATCAAATATAATTTGTACACTGATGATTAATATTCAGTCATATATTCGAATATCTGTTAAAATATCCTTTTCTACCGTTTCCGAATAATTAATTGTTTCGAATCAAAGATCTGAAGATTTTTTGATCGATGAAAATTCACGCGATTTGAATTCAAAAGCTTTACAAAATAGTCTGTACCAATTGTAGCACTCTAAAGATATCGCTGTCGTCCACCAGTAGCGGAAATAGAATGACTACGTCATCTCAATCTCCACAACTGAAAGAAAATAAAAGAAAAACACAACGAGCCGCGATGCTTGATTCCATTGATCGTCCATTAGATTCTCTCCGTCATAAAATTATTTAATAATTAATCATAAATCAATGCCAGAGACTCAGGGATTATGTACTTTTAACCCATTAAGTGATGCGTTATGGTATCGTAAATATATTTCTCGATGACACAATTGTAATCCCGGAATTTCAAACAAAACTGTTAGGCAAAGTCATTCAAGTTAAATATTTGAATGGGAATTGGTGTGAATTGTCAGTTAAACTTTTGACTATTTCGTTGAACCTTGTCTACACATTTCACATAGGTTTAGATCTTAGGTAACATTCAATTTAACATGTTGGACATTTTGATATCAATCATTGTCAT
Source organism: Aleiodes sp. PSUC_FEM 10030003 (assembly GCA_018902275.1). Taxonomy (NCBI): domain Eukaryota; kingdom Metazoa; phylum Arthropoda; class Insecta; order Hymenoptera; family Braconidae; genus Aleiodes; species Aleiodes sp. PSUC_FEM 10030003. The sequence goes on from JABSMS010072640.1 coordinate 1,651, forward strand.
TTTTTTATAAACAATCTGTCATAGTGTAATTTTTCACGTTTCTCTTTTGCCGCATAATTTTTTTATTTTATTTTTCTCTTCATCTCGATCGTTGATCATTGATCAAGCTGAACTCTAAGAACATACAGAAACGTGTGGAGAACGTTGCAAAAATGATTCTGAATTTTTCGGACAATTCTTTATGTGTTATTTCGTAGAATCAATGTGTCATCCTCGTTCTACGGAGAGACAACTTCACTTTGTAAGCATTGTTAATGATACAGAGACTGTCTGTTCGGAATAGAAACTAGAATCATTTAAATTCAATACTGAGAAGGACTTTTATAACTTTTTCTAAATGACTGAACAGGAGTTTCCTACAATTTAATATTTCTCGTTAAAATTTAATTTCGCATTCAAAGAATCAAAATGGGTCTATTAAACAGAATTACTTGGGAAGTATATTTTAATTTAAATTGAAATCAACGAATGACTTTCTTTGGAATCTCTTGTATTCTTTGTTACCCTTCTTTCAGCCAGTGATCCATCGTACTCTGTAATTTCTCGCAAGATAAAACGAGAAAAGGAAAATTCACAGAACAAAAACCTTTGTATTTCCATGATGATAGAAATACAAAAAATTCTGCTTTATCTTTTGTACAGATGTTCGTGAAAGTTGGCTCATGAAATTATTCTTAATTTCCCGGTAATGTCTTAATCTGGAATGTACGCGAAAAGATTTATGAAGGAGATTCATGATATACGAACTTTTGTTGTCACGTTTTCTCTACCTAAAAATATATGGTAACCATAATTTTAAAAGAAAAATGCTTCTCTTCCACTGAATCGTTTGCTTGATCATTTTGGAAGAGTTCATAGAAGCTATTTGAATATCATTGACCCGGAAATATTCAACAAGTGATAACATACCGATTGGCACAGAGAGGAATTTCCAATGTTCTCCTGACAATAATGATATTGTTGAGTCTTTTGTGTAATTGTCACAATGAATTGTAGTATTCAGTACAAAAATTTTGGAAGGTGAGCGCAGCAATTCTCAATGTTACTAAAACAACATTGGTGACCTCAAAATTTCACTACTACCGGTATATTAAATTTTTTTAATATAAATAACTCAACTGATTGGTCATTTTATAATTTTCCATTACCTTTCCTATAATTTTCTCTAAAAATTCACTTTCACCGTAGTAAATTCCCATAGTACAATTGACTACTTTACATGATACTGATTTATCGTATCGCAAGTTGGCATTATCGAGGCACAGATTGTTGAGGTCTTTTTCTACTATAGTTTCATAGTTACAAAAATTAAATTTTTCTCTCAGTAAGTTAGTCATTTAACTGTCGATTTTTAACTAATCGAAACAATGTAACTTCGGAACGGGAAGAAACCTGAACAAACAAGAATGACATGGAACAACGGAAAACTGTAATTGCAAGTGGTAAAAAATACTGGCCTGCCAAAATTCAAGTTGGCCTACGACACCACCAGTACTTTTTGTCGTGATGTCGACTAACTTTTTCTCTCTTCACTCATTGGCTCTTTCTCTCGCTGTCTTGGCAAATCTGTCTTTCTCACTTGGTTCAGTTGGAAGGACAGTGGTTTTAAAATAGGCCCCTACGTGAGATACACATACACGAGGCGATGCCAATGCTAAACGACTCAGGCTACTACCTCTTTCTGCTTTCCCGCAGCAGTTGATCGTGTATCGTCTTCGCAGCAATTCCCAACGGTTCAGTGTTTTATACTTAAACAGAACTCGTAAATTCGACTAAGACAAAACTGACGAATGTCTGATTAAGCAAATCTGACATCAAGCGCCAATGAAAAGTCATGTCATTTTATTTTTTTAACAAATTTTGAGAAAACTCGATTAATTATCAGTGAAGAACAACATTTGACATTGATGAAGGAGTTCATTGAGGTATTTCGTGACAAATGAGACTGTGACTGAGAATAATCAGGCCAAATTGATAAATTGTCATTGTTGAGAAGAAAAATCGATTTCAGAGCTTTCCAAGAAAGAATTCCTTGATGTATTAGTAAGTTCATCCACCTGAACTAAATGAATTCAATGCAAATCCAAATAGGAATAATTAATTACTGAAACTTTTGGCATTGTATCCCGAGGAAGATCATTAACCGGAAAATTACTGAGTGAATTAATGTGAAAAAAATTTTATAAAGATTTATCATTTCATAACGAGAATTAGTGCACAATGAAAAAATAGAAGAAAGAAGAGAATAATATCTGTGTTTTGTTTATTTATAGACGAAATTATTGAGTTGAGTGTATAAAACGATTTGTCGATAAATTTCACAGCGTGAATGAGTAAAAAGAGTTTATTATTTTAGATGACTGTAACAATTCACAGATTATAATCATCATCGTGAAGTTAAAATTTGAATATTCATTAAAAATTTATCGCAAATTGAAAATTAGTGTAGCTGGTAAAGTGAGGAGGAAAAGAAAGAAAAAAGCTTTTTTATTTTCACTTAATTTTGATTATCATTATGAAAATGTGAGCTGTGATTAGAGAAACGAGAAGAAAAGAAAAACAATTGATTACTTTAATACGAATGTCTGGCGTTACGTGCGTCAGAAGAGAATTACGTTTTTTATCTGGACTGTGGAAATCTACCCCAGATTTGGCACCCATGGGAATTCAAACAACTGCTCAATTCGTCGAAAAGTACCACCACATTATCGGTAAGTTTTCCGATTGTTTTAAAATTATTTAAATCTGAAGTAAAACATTTCAAGTCAATTTTGATTTAGCGTTAGTTTTTTGGGCAATATTTTGAAACTGACTTGAACCGTTTAAACAACACAGTCGAAGAAAGGTTTGTGCCGATTTAAATGAAAAATTAAACAGGAAAATTCATTATGCAGAGACAGATTTAACAATCGAATTGAGTTAAACAAAGTAAAACGAGAACTTGAAGGAAACTACTCGTTTCCACAAATATTGTTCCACTGTAACTTGGCATAAAAAAAAACTATTGAGCCAAAAATTGTCACACGTTTTTCTATTTTATCGTGGCACGTGTTTCTTGAAGGAATGATGCGCGTATTCGCTGAACCAACCTGTCACCGATGACGTTTTTTTTCTTCTGTATCGACAATTCTGTTCTCCATTAAATCCCCAACCTATCCAAACTACAATCATCTATCAACCGATTATTCATCGCTATTGATATTTACGATTTGATTCGTTTACTAATTCTTGGATATTTATCTTCAATTAATAATAACCATCAAGGTCTATTTACCCTTTTATAATAAAAAATGAGAATTATCAAATGAGTTATTTGAGGATAGCATATACGGGAAGGGCGTTTTTGCCTTCATGATTCAACCAGCTAAATCGAGACTTTTGTGGTTTCAGGTGAAAATAACATACACATTTCCAAAATTTATAAATATTGATAAAAAAATTTCAAGCAATTTCCATAAATTTTTAATTAAAATTACGTTAAAATGGAATTTAAGCATTTTTTGATTGAAATTTTCCTTCAAATTAGTTCAGCATAGAGGCAATGGTGCACGGTGCGACCGCGGAGCTTTAACCAATCGTAACATGACTATATATTTAAAGCAATTTCGTCACGGATTTCCCTGGTTGAATTCGTCTCGGTTAGATATCGCGTCAGACAGTTTAAATAATATATCACACGTTTGTGAATGCGGTTTTCAAAATACAGATTTTCGAATTTCCTACTCGAATTAATAGGCAGTTTCTTCCTGCATTGCCTTTTGTTCTAGTGACTCGTACGATATAATTACTGACACAATTAAATATAATTCTATACATCGAAGAAAATTGGATTTACTAGATGTGCTTTTCACTCATTCGTGACCTCTCTCGTGGAAATGTGCCAGACTTTTATGTGACTCATGGCTCTGTAAAAGATGAATGTGTATTTATTTTACACATTGTGAGAAATTTAATTCTGAAAAGAAAAAAAGCTTCTCTCATTCTTCTGAATCTCCTTTTTTATTCGAGGAAAATGAGAAGATTTATAGGTCTCTATGATTATTTCAAAAGAACTCATAATTGAAAGAAGAATGAAAGTTTGATAGTTTAAATTGGCAAACTTTTGTTTCAACGTTTTTATAGTATTTGGCATGAGCTGTGATATTTAACGGCTGACACTCAGAGGGGGGGCTATATCGTATTCGAAAGCTGGCTCTGTATGCCCCCTATCATAATCCATAAATAAGCATTTGGCTATATTCTCTATAGGTATATTTACAACGTTCTGTATACGTTAAAATGATAGATATAACTAATGATGATGGTTTGAAATAAGTCTACCAACTGAATCTCTTCAGCCAGTGCACCCAGTCGACGAAAGGCCAAAGGCCTTGGGGGAGGATCTCTTATTAGATCTTGGAACGAACGAGGAACTGCAGAAAAAAGGGAAAAAGCGTATACGCTGGTTTTCGTTTCTAATTCCATTTTCTACTCTTTAGATTGCCTTCAAGATTACTTCACTCGAATTTGTTGAATTCAGAATAATTCCTACGAGTTTCACTATGAACTTGAAATTCATTCCTTCAAACATCGAATATTGATAATTTGATTCTGTAAATTTCTCTTCGAAATTGGCAACTTGATTCGATATGCCATCTAGTGAGGAGAGAATATATATTCAGAGCTTTTACCTTCGATCGACAATGCTGAGCGCTTGATACAGAAAGCACGATAGGTTTAATAATAATTCTGAAAACCAGTAGAAAACTCGAGGTACTGTCCGACGCCAATAGTATACCTCATGTTGATAAATGGAATTAGAAAGCATCAAAATTATTTTATTTTTCTAAGATCTTCTCCATAATTTATAGTAATTTAGACGCGAACGTAACAGGAAATAACGACGTTCCTCAATTTTCCAGATTTTTCAAATCCAAACATCAATCGAAAAAGCTCCGAAAAGCTGACAGAACACTGGCCGCAAGGTGGCGCCACCTTCACCCGTTTCCAGTGAACAAATATTGCGCTTGATACAATGTCCTAAAATTTTCCTCCCTCGTCAATTGCAAAAATCCTCCCCTGTTGTGTTAGAAAAATAAAAAGACAAAGTAGAGAAGCACTTGTGGAGCGCTGCTACCGTTTCATGATGAAGACGGCGACGACGCGACCTTGGCGTTATTTTTGCACAAACCAAAAATAAATTTCGCGCGTCTTATAACACACACTGAACGTTTAAAGTGTACGAATGAGGGAGGAAAATGAGAAATAACTTTATGCTGAGGATCATGCCCAGACTGCCATGGTTTAACAGCCATTGGGTACAACCAACTGCTTGAATAGATACCGTACCGTCTACCTCTGCCAATGCTCACGTCAACTCACTTGAAATCGCATTACTACGAACATCTACTTTAATTTAATGATTTAATCGTGTTAGAAACTATTTTCACAATTTTATTGGCCTATTTCATTATAATGGCTTATTTCATGACGATTTCATGAACTCGTATCTATTATTGTAATTTTAAAAAAACACAGCGGATAGGGGAGGAGCGAATGAAATATAACAATCGACGAATGTAATTTCAGGAATGCCTATAAATTACTGAGAATTGTCCCAACCGCAAATGTTATGCGGTAGATAAGTCTGGCGCGACATAAGACATGTTATACGCTTCTTTTTTTTTCATTTGTATTAGTACAAAACGATGAAGACAAAGACACACAATATGCCGGCAGTGTGTGACGATCATGTGAGCCGAAACAGAATTAACACAGGGGGAGAGGCCACAACGGTATTTCTGGCGCAATTGTCCGTCGAAAAATAGACAGGTTTTTGGTTCGGTACGAATTAAAAGATACCACTGGGACAATTTTTGGCTTAAGGCTCTTACGCGCTACTCCCGGAGTCTCATTCTCGGCCTCCTTCCGCGTTAACTTTCTTTTATTATCTTTATCCCTGGGGGGACAATTTCATTTTGGGGAAAAAATCACGGTTTTTTTATTGGACGCAAACGATTGCTGTCGTGCGAGGATCATCCACTATATCACTATTCTATTGGAACATTATTCTTTTGTAATAGAGTACATTGTGCATGGAGGGAAAAAGAGAGGGATCCACAGCCGCGGGCAAACACGTGGGAGTAAACATGTCCTGCGTGACTCCTGAATTGTACACAATGTCTCCACTTCCCTTCTCGTGGAAAGTTCGAATTCATCACGAGAGGCAAACTCGCATTTTCCAGATGATGAGTAAAGTCATATTTCATTCATTCGCTCGATTACCTTCTCCAAATATAATTTTTGATAACCAATGAATTTTTTTTATATTTTCAATGCTGCCAGAAGAATGAGGAAAATGAATAAATTATTCAGGAAATGCCTTCACTTATAGGATACTCGATCGAAATTAGAAGAATCCATTCTTTTATTATTAGATGGTATAAGTCAAGCTCCTCGTTCAATAACGTCTATGAAAAGAAATTCAAATGAAAAAGAGTGCACTGAAATGTCATAGACATCACGTGATTATTAAAAAGTCTATATTTGTAATGGACAAGCTGTTCATGCACTAGTGCAGATGAAATAACAAGTGAAAAATCATTTGGCTCAATTGTATTTAAACCCAAAAATAGTATTGGCCACGTACAGTCGATGACACTGTGTTGATTTTACCGAATAGCTATTACCAATGTGATGTGTGTACAAAAAGCCGTTTTTTTTCTCACTTCTCGGGGCGGAGTAAGAGCATCACCGGGCCACGAGTGCCAAGCGTCGACCGTCATCGATCCATGAGGTCAGACACTGTGTATGCCCTCCACTTACGTAGATAGCTCCTAGCAAAACAGCTGTTAACCACTTCTTTCTCTCAGTTAATTTGTTTTGATTTCTTTATTTCATTTTTGAATATTCTGTTGAAATTTTTAATCTACCCATTTTGTTTAGACAATAGAATATTCTGGGGACAAGAGGAAATATTCGATATTCCGAGGGTCTTGGGAGAATTTGAAATTTTTGTGAGATATGGAAATTTTAGAATTGTAGAATATATAACTAATCTTTTGGGGAGCCAGTATTTTAACCTGATGGCACGTACGGGATTTTACGTAGTCACTAGCAGCATGAATCAAATAAAATTACATCAATATCAAAATATATTTATTATTCCTTCAATCTTCAAATACTCCTCGATACATAGAGCCACTGAATACGTGAGATTCAGTGAAAAATCCTCTATTTTTTTTCACTTCAACATTGAATTCACAAGTGTTCATTTCTTTTCATAATCCAGTAACGCTCACACTCATTTCTGTGAATTCAGTTTATTGATATATATTGTTATCTCAAATAATATTCGAAACTTTATGGACTTCTGTAATACGAAAAATCTTTTGCAAAGTAAATGAATAATATTTATCGAAATAATTCAATAAATAAAGTGGAATTAAAAATAAAAGCTTGATAAATCAATTATTAAATAGTAAAAACATTCACGTAACGCGTCAGTTTGGAATTTGTATGCATAATTTTACGGTAAATGTGTTTTTTCTCGCCCCACCGTCTTGCTACTTTGGAAAAAAATACTCTTGCATCACAATTCATGGTACACACACAATCTTACTTAGATAGTAGTCTCAGCCCTATAAAATATACGAATTCAGTTTTAAATCCAAAACACGAGTATCTCATATTTCTCCGTAGAATTCTCATCGAAGTAAATTGAACAAAGAAGAGCCCATTGAATTTTAAATTCACCTCTGAAAAATATGAGTAACTTTTCTAAAGTATTTCATAAAAATTCCCTCTTTATTATTCTTTTTTATGGTGAAGAAAAAATTCAACACTGAGAACCAAGGGATCGTGGGTGAACCGTGAAAGGGAAAATCACAGTATCGTTATTGAAATGAGTGTGAACATTTCAAAAGCTTTTTCAAACTTGATAAAACTCAGAATTTCCGGTCAGATACCGATCATTTTCAACATTTTCATTTACAAATATATATACCTATATATCTGAAAGAATCAATAAACTGTGCCCCCATAAAATCACAAACCGTCCACTTTTTATTTGCCGTTGGAAACCAAACAGAAAATGGGGGAAAAGTTACAATTTTTCCATTTTCCCCTCTTTCGCATAGATTTAAATTGAATTTTGCCACTATTCAGCATGAGGGCGAGTAAATTCAGTTGAAAATAACTTTATGGACAATCACTATACGATGTATTTTATATTTTAGTGTTTTGCTCGCCTTTGGATGATGGTAGAGAAGGCATTAAAGCCAAACGTTACTGACTTACGTTGTATCAAGACGTATGCCAAAATCAATGATTGAAGTTTGATAGTTTCCTATAATGGCTAGTTGATGGCCTTTCATCAAACCGTAAGGAGTCTCTTAAAGATCAAACTGAATCCCCAGCACTTCCACACCAAGAACAGCGAATAATGGGAAAAGTCCGTCATTCAGATTTTTAGTGACTGAATTTGATTCAATATAAATGTTTGCTGAGGGAAAAAATACAAGAAAAATAAGAATCAAAAGAGCAGATACAGATACACGCTATCTTTAGCATTGCGGCCGTCGTCGCACGAATGACGCCGCCGGGTTGTCTACCAGGCAAGCCTTATCTGAACGTGCGTGCTCCTCTCTTCTTCCCACGTGAAAATTCTTTGAGGGCTTTCATGAGAGAATACCATAGTCATCTAGCTAATAACATTCCTCAGATTCCTTTTTGAACGAAACAATTAATTTTATCCATTTCCGTTAGTCACATTATTTTCCATTTTTCCGGTCTGTTATTATCTATTGGAGAATAATGGAGACTGATTGAGTGTATCGAAGTGGAAAGAAATAATCGTCTATCTATCAGACTGGATGTTGCTAATTTGAGTAAGCGTACAGTTCTATTTTCAATAGGAACCAGGAGAAGAAAAAGTGGTTTATTCGTTTTAGTTGAGTATGCGGGGGTCTAAACATCTATTTTCATTCTGGTTGGGGTCGGGCAAAAACACACAAAACGATTACAATTTATCGAGGTCGATATGTTTTCTGTTGTTGGGGCTGTCATTAATTCTTTCTTATTTGTCTCTTCTAATGGATATTACAAATTTAGATGTTTTTTCCTTTTTCCTTCTCTTTTTAATGAAATAATATCAATGAATGAGAGAAAAATCTTATATTTCATTCAACCCAGTTCTATATTAATCATGTAGGTCCAATGACTTTATATTTATCACACTGTGGTTCTGATATTTTCACTCGATTACCCAACAATTTGGATGAAAATAATTATTTTATTCTGAATCAATTAAATAGAAAAATCTACAGATTTAGGTTTATCATGTTTTTTTATTATTGTCTAGGCTACAACGGCTTTTTTCACTTAATTCTCATATGAAGAAATTTTAAAGCTCTCCACGTGCACAATAGCGTACGTGACCAAGTAGATGAAAAGAATTTACACCATCTGGGAAATGAACGTAACATTAGAAAATAAAGTTTAAAAAATAGAAGAAGAGTGTATGGTTATGTGTGGGCGTTCAATAAATCAGTAGTCCGATTAGCTGTTGAAAAAATAAAGAATTGACGTTCCCCCCTAGTAGACACAACGTGTTTCGCTGTAGACCAATGTGTTGAGAATTTATCATGAAAGTTTATTATAATCATAAAAACGAATTGGTGCTTGCACTAATCATACTTTAAATAATCTGGAATTAATTTTTTTTTTTGGCTAATATACGGAATTTACGCACAACTTTCTACGTCACTTGTGACCCCAAGGGATCGCCTCGTAGGCAATCCACTTGTGAACGAATCACGTGAAATTTAGGCCGAGGTTCCTTCATCGCGTCACATTGCCAAAATATCGTGGACCAAAACTTTTTTTACTTTATCTTTTTTGCATAAACGTGGGTAGAGATCGATGAAATTCAAAACAAATTTCATAATTTTGTCATGTATACTTTTAAAATTAAATAAATAAGACTGTCTCTGCATATTGAAACTTTTAACGATTAGATTTAAAAAACTTTTTTATATTCAAATTATGGTAGCAAGCTTAAAAATTATCCTGGAACTTACCTTTCGATCCAATATTTATACCCCGATATTTTTTTTCCTTCAAAAATAAGAAAAGTTAGAGAAAAGAGGCAGCTGACAGAGAGTAATAATAAATTACTATGTTCTGCATAATTATGTCTGACTTTCAAGAAAATATGGATGGCTCATTTGAATGCAACATACAAGGTTACATCGGAATTACAGGAGCAGCGTCACATGTTTTCCAATTAATTTACGAGAAAAAAAATCCTGATAATTCTATCAGCATGCAAATTTTTCTATCTGGAAAAGGAACAGAGAAATATCAATTTAACTTCTCAATTGATGTCATCCAATTTATTATCTATTGCCATCTCCCGATTCTCTTTCGAATACTCTCACTCACTTTTTCATGAAAAGCAGAGAGCCGTTGCGTATTAAAATAAGGAAAAAAATTGAAAGAGCCAGAGAGAGATGATGAAGAAAACGCACAAGATCAAGAAGAAGAAAAGAAGGGAGGAGAATAGCGAAAATGACGAAGACTACGGAATCGGAGGAAAGATGAGCGGGATGAGGAATGAGAGCGGTGTGTAGACGATTTTAGAAACAGAGCGTCCACGTCGTCGCGACGCCCTGAGAGCAGTAGTCGTGTACCTTGAGCAGCTTCCACCTTGCCGGCTCGTGAGACAGGCGATTGGACCAGAGCTTTTTGCTCATTCACCAACACCGAGCTCAATTTTTAATTATTAATTATTATCAGTTTCATCCGACATACGTATTTTTTAAAATAAAATACTCATCAAGATCTACGTTTCCTACTAAATTCAATTACTACTGATTGATAGAAAGGAGCAGTGCAGTTGTCCAAGTGATGTGATGGAAACTATCGAATCGTTCGCTTGAAATTCCAATCAAGCAAGTGATAATTAGCAATTAATAATCAGTATCTAAGTGAAATAATGGGTGAACATTGAAATGATTTGAGAATACAAGTGGCAACTGCGCTACCCACTAAATTAACTTGAGAATCTTTGGATATCCTCGGAGATAGATATCTCCTTAGTTTTCAAACGTTGCCTGCTAAACTATTTGGCTACGGGAATCGCTTGGATGATCGGATCGGTGCCCGATACGAAAATAGAAGATTGAGGAATCGCTGCCCAGGTTCTACACACCACCTTCACTTGAGTATTCTACGCATTGCCGAAAAAAAATAAAGAATCGTAAAAACGAGACAGTTCCAGTGGATAGTATGAAAACCGAACAAGTGGCTTCACATTTCGTTTAGTAATGAGAACGATAACAGAGTTCCAAACGATGTCAATGAATTTAATACATTAATGCCAGTGTTTAAAAAGAGAGGGAATATATTTTCAAAGTGTGATAGAGACATTATATGGATGTGTAAAACGTGCCCGTGTTGTATCACCTGGCATGTCGACGATTGTGTTTATCAGTTGATAATTAGTGACAAAACGTGGAATAATAATAAACGCGAAAGTGGTGCGCGTGGCAAAAAAAGAGAGGGACGCCGCAATGGCGGAGCGTCCCGGTGGCTTCAGCGCAAGGAGGCGCTCGCGTCGTGATAGTGGCGAAACTGCCGGATCACATCGTGGAACTCCAGCATCATCCAAAGAACGTAGAACAAAAAGATCAAGTAAACCAATAAAAGAGCGATGGTTATTAACAAGAAAAACATGGCGTTATATGGCAGATGCTGGCCGGCGTTTGATACCAGATGGAGCACACAATCGTGCAGAGGATATACCAAAGATTGAACAGTATTTCCAGGAGGTCTGTCAAAAGGAACCCAAATTTTTACTCTGGAGAAAATCGTCTTATCCTGGTAGCTTAGGATTTCGGGCACACAGACATCGTCGGCTTGGTAAAGGTGGCAGTTGTCGCACAAAAGCTAGTTCTGCTGATGAAGCCGATGATTCTAAAAGCTCTGGCCAAACTTTTATATTCCAGCCGACTTCTGGAGGACGTTTTGATGTTGTAAAAACTAAGAGAGACTGGTTATTCTCTAGTGGAAGCACTCCTACAACTCCCGTTACTCGCAGACGAGCAGCAAACGAAGATGCTGAAGCTAAAGCTCTCGCGGATATGTTACAAAAATATCTGAATATGCAAGGAGAAGCTGCCGCAGCCGATAGTTCAGAGGCTAAAGAATTAGAGAAATTGGCGTCGGCCGCTAGTTCGAAATTACCATTTGATTATCAGAGTTTGATTAATAAGCTTCAACAACACTTGGACATGATAATAGCAGAAAACAAAGAAGCTTCTTCATCTCGCGAGTCTCAGGCGTCCTCCAGTTCTGGCAGCACACAACCGCCCTCTATGTTACCTTATCGTGGCGATTATGTTCACAAATCATTACTTGAGACACTCTCTCGTCATTATGCTAAATCACCAAATCGGGAGCACGTGATTTCTGGTATTCTGACTGATAGAAAACTCTTGGAAAAATTGTATTTTGATTTGAGATGCACAAGAGGTTTCAGAGGACCCCGAGCAACAGGCGCATATACATCACCACCGCGCTGGTGGGGAAATCCGAGAACTAGATTAAACCAAAAGGATTCTTCTGATCGTAATTGGACAACTGAGAAACGAGATTATACATCACCACCACCCCTAATTGCTGTTCAGGGGCCCAGTACTGATCGGGGACCGGTAGATGCCGTGTCTCAAACCGAACCTATCTTGAAGGAAACACTAGAAGCTCTAATTGCTGAAAAAGAAAAGGAAGAGGCAAGCCCAGTTTCTCCTCGAGACAGTGGGAAGAGCTCTCGTAGGCGAAGCAGTGTTGACAATGATGACGTATCTCCATCAGTTAGTGACACAATAAAAAGGTACTTGAGAATGGCAAGAAAAAAATCAATGGACGCTGACAAAGCTGACAGATTCAAGAGAGTCAATTATGATAGAAATTTGAGAAATATCAAGGCTAAAGGAGAAATAACAAAACCCGGTGATGATGATGGCAATAATAAGGGATGTCAGACTGAAGATACATGGATGATTGGATACAAAGAGAATGTTTTATTATCCTCTGAACCTGGTGATAATTTTTCAGATGGAGATACAACTACCTCACCTGCCAGTAGGAATGCAAGTTCAAGAAGTAGCATAGATACAGGCCCAGGTTCTGAAGAACCCAGTACACCGAAGCATCATCATCATCAATCATTCTTATCCCATCTCCTCCATGGTTCCAATTCACACAAGGATAAACCCCATTCTGCCCCAGGCTCACCAGCTCTTACTTCTCCAACTTCCGCAGGTGGAGCAGCGATGCAGAAAAGCAAATCGTCCAGCAGTGTTGTTCATCATGGAAGCCGACTGGTTGCTAAGAAAATATGGAGATCGAGAAGTAAAAGTACCTCGAGATCGACCAATCCACCATCTACTTGGACACCTCAGGTAAATTATCATATTTTTCGATAATGGAGTCAAACCATTAAATCACAATAGATTGCATTAGAGAAATATTCATTATCCAAGTCTCCGGCAAATTGTATCGTCAGCCTAGAGCGAAAAGGACGTAAAATGATCGTAAACGTATACTATTTACGCCCTTTTCACACTAGGACAACGATATAATTCTCAAGAACTATGAACTGTCTAATTTCTACATACTCATACAGTTATTTCTCTTATCGAGTCTGTCTGTATACGCCAATATATCAAGATACATTATTTTATTCACAAACATCGTAGAAAAATATTTTGGCATGACCTTGACAACACGTGGATACGACAAAAATTTTGTTCGTGTTGTTTTGATGTGTCTGACAAGAAAAGATCTGACTGTATGACACATGAAAGATTATTCATGATTTTTATTGAAGAAAAAACATGAAGAAGTTCAATTAAAGACAGAACGAAAGTGCGGATGAGATGACCTTCGTAAATCAACGAAATACGTTAGGAATCCAAAGTATAATAACCAATTTAGGACCCAAGAATTTTCTTTCGTGCCGCTCAAAATAGTTACACGGCGCTTGCGGTATATAGATATAATCCACAATGTATTTCAGATATTCTCGCAGTATCGCTAATTCATTTATTCAAGGAGATATTCATCCAAGGGATATATTCTATCAATTTGTTTTTCGTTCGCTCGAACAGTCCAATGACCTCTCTATTTCAAACCGGTGACGTAAAAACAACTTTTAATTCAAATTCCGATCACGTAGTTTATTCTATCACCTTTACGTTTCTCGCGCTCTTCAGAGGCGATGAGTCTCGCTCAACATTTTGTCTTCTTACATTTCCTTTCTTACAATTTCATCTCATTTTTTTCTGCTTCTCCCTTACACTCACAATACAGCATTCATTGCGAAGAATATATTAAATTTTATGATAAAATCGAGGAAGAAGCATACTCAGAAGATGGAAAAATTTTCATTTGATTTAATAAATTCTAGGGAAAATGCACTTGGGCTGGAACCAATGGCCGTCGAGTTACACTTCAGGATACACCTTTGCGTGCTCTTTCAGAAGTTGAAAGAAAGGTATTGTGCAGGGTGGCTGTTGCGAAACTTCAAGCCCTGAATCTTGGTGTTCACATAAGACCACCTAGTGGTAAGTTATATAAATTGAATAAAAGAAAATTGAAAAGTTCACATTTCTCATTCAATTTCATCCACAACGAATGATTTTCAGAGTCCCTGGGGAGTGGATCAGTCTCGAGTAAACCCAAGAGGCGAGCCTATTTATTGAAAAGAAAGGCGCTTACAACTGGTTTTTTTGAAAATAAGAATAAAGAGGACAAAGACAAGGGTGAGTTGAATCGAATCTTCCAATTATTATGGCTCAACAAAATTCGTAACAGGACAAAAGTCCTATAAATAGAAGTGGAATTCTTTTTCGACTTCTACACTTTTCGTAATTTCACATTGATCCCCTCTAAAATATAACTTCATATACATCATTGTCAACCTTGGATTCAATCATTTTGAAAGCTACTTTATAACATACTTTGTCTGAGCTTCTCTGGTTATGAAAGAACCAATCGAAACGTGAGAAAAAGTTATTATCAACTACAAATATATGTCATTGAATTTAATCCAAGTGCTCCACAAAAAAAATCGTTTTTCCGAAGTTGATTATCATTTCTATCCTCTTCCACACTACTAATATTCACGAGTATCGCGCACGCGGCAAGTGTAACTTATTTCCGTGCTGGCAGTGCCGAATTGGTCTGTGTGTACGCGACAAGCCGCACACCGAGTGACGTCCCGCAATAGCCACTGACGACTATTTATACGTACTCATGGTGAGAAATAGAGATTGCATACTCTCGTATATATAATTACTGTTACTATAACATTAAAAAAGTATTTATTCATTGTCATTGCTATGATTCCCTTCTAATAAAGTTCTGGAATATTGATCAAAGGTGATCGTCCCAATGAAACAAAGATCAAATGTCATGAAATCGTCCTCCTCTGGTACTTGTTATCAGTACAATAGTCCGCGCTTCCCGGATTACAGTCAATCGGTACTTTCGGATAATTCCGTTCATCCGTTCCTATTCATCCTTTACTAATTACTTCCCCGTTTCTCTTTCTCGTACGAATTGTTTGTTCACGTCTCTCAATGTTTACTAAACTCTCAACGGCAGTGACGACTGCCAAATGAGAATATCAGACACGCTCTACACTTGACATATATAGACAGGAAGAATAGTGTACCAAAAAGCATTTTAATTCGAAAATTTTACATAAAAACGGAATGAAAGTTATTTCATCAAAATGTTTTGCAAGATTTAATTGAAATTCAAAGTAATTAAAGGAACGAGATGTTTCGTCCCTGACTGGCTTGCACGTAACATCATCGTCCGGGCTGGTATGAGACACAATTTCTCCGCTCTAAATATAACAACAGGGTGGTAGTCGGCGTTGCATATTTCCGCATATACCGGGTTTATTTGCGGTCTACGCAGTCCGGGTGCGCGCCCTCTTCTCCTTTTCTACTTCTCTTCTTATTTATCAAGGCGTGAAGCACCATGTCTCTTTATCCCCAAAGGTCACTAACTCGAAACATTCAACAGTTACTATGGTCGAAAACTTTTCATAGTTGTTCCACTTTAGCAATTATCTTGCGTTGGAGTATTCAATTCAAAGAATGTGTTCTTTCATTGCTGATAATTTGAAAGCTTCTGGATACTTTTTATGTTGCTGAATCAGTGCGAGTCACATGGAAGTCGTCGAGAACAGACACCCACAACGTCTGTTGCATGGCCCACATTGGATTCTATAATCGGAATCATGTGTTACAGAGATTTGCTCGTGTGCTTCCCAAATTGCGCTTACGGTTTCTGTATTTCACGCAGTTATTGTTACCTACTCCGGTTCAATGTTGTGTATTGAATCTGATAGGGGAAGGTGGGGTAAAATGGACACACCTTAGTTTCGATGTTTCATATTATGAAAATCGCGAGAAATCGAGGAAGATATTGAATATAGGTTAATTTCGATCTTTCCATTGGAAATCTGAGGAAATTTTGGGTGAAAAATGTGTAAAAATTGTTTTTTTCATTTTTTACAAAATTCGAGTTTTCTAGTCAAGATTTTTTCTGGGAATATCTCCGGTTCTATTGGTCGTAGCGCAAAAATTGAAAAACCAGCTGAAAGGTGAGCTCATTTGCCATCGATTTATATGGTTGTGGAGAAGAAATTATCGATTTTTCAGGTAGATATAGAGCAAAAACTGATTTTCAGAAAATGGCCTATAAATAATTGAAAAATCGATTAAAAAAAAAATTGAACTACTTGAATCGATGGAAAATGAGCTCACCTTTCAGCTGGTTTTTGAGTTTTTGCGCT
>JABSMS010072651.1:0-18463 GCA_018902275.1 Aleiodes sp. PSUC_FEM 10030003
TTAAAAATAATTATTGCAACTGATTGATAAAACCATACGGAATCATATAAATATCCAAAAACTGTCAAAATTAAAACGTTAAAGATGGAATCTCTTAACACTCATCGTTTTCGAGATATTTGTTAAAGAATTAATATGCAGATTTTAATATTTTATTAGTAATTTGTTTAAAAATCTTTTCTCTCTTTGATAAAAATTATAAAAAATTAACGGACTCGATTTTACACGCAATGCCATCATAAATTAACTAGACGAGTAGACGTCACATGCTGCATGATGGATGAAACACAGTCTATGGGAAGTCTTTAGGAAAGAGAGAATTTTTTTTATTTCGAGGGCAGAAAAAAAGGAGAAAAAAATGTTGGAAACAGGATCCAAGGGGTTGTTACATAATTTTCAAGACACGTCATCGATCCAACCCTTGGGAAAAGGGAGGGTGTGAGGATTCTCCATATGTTGAGGGCCTTAAGCCTTCCCTTCCCTGGTTTCTCTTTTTTCTTCCTTTACTTCCTTCCCATTTTTTGTTATTCTCTATTTCGGAGTGACCTGAGATTACGAAGAGAGGGGAGGATTCAGGTAGCGATATTCCGTTTTTTCGTGGCTCTCATGGCACTTCTGGTGCTCACGTCATATTGTGTAATATTGGCGAAAGGTAGTTTAGAGATACCTGTGAATTGTTCGAAAAAAAGACTTTTTTCCCTTTATTTTTGAGGGGAAAATAGACCCCCTGGGTGAATGGGATGAAAAAAGTGTTGGTTTTGAGTTTATATCAAGATGATGAAATCCGAGGAGTGGGGGGAATTCATCTTCTTTCATCTTTTTAACCGTTTTTTATTTCCTTTGGTTATTGGGATTCTTTTGATTTTTCGCGGCACTCGTGGACTTTAATTTTAACGGTTTCTCGAACGGATGAGCGAATGTCATAGAGTAATTGAATAAAAATTGGAGCTTTCTTTTTAGTTTACGCCAAAAAATATTCTAATGAATTCAATAATTAAATTTATTATTTGTTGAGTATTTTGGAATTGCGAAAAGGCGGAAAGGAAGTTACAAGGAAAATTATTATTTAAAATTCAACGGAAAAATATTGAAATATAATTTACTTGAAATTTCATTATGATTTTTGAATTTTCCATGAAGAATGAAATTTCAAGGATAATTCTGTCTTAACTAAAATTAAAATTACGGTTTCGATAGTTAATGAATTAATATTGAATTTCCAATTTTTTTAAAACAGATTGAATTATCTTCCTCCATCACTTCCCTCCTGAATTGACAATAAAATCATCCGATTAATCTCAAAAACTCATGAAATCTCAATTCTTGGAAAAGCCTACACGAAAAAAAATTGATAATGTGGTATTTCAAATTATCAAAGGTCAATTCAAGCCGTTCACGCTAAATCTCACATTTCAAAAAATCCCAAAAAAAATTGGAACTTCCCTAATACGTGACAGTGTATCACAATTCCCACTTTTACGAGATACTTAAACCTTTAAACGGGTCACACGGGGTGTACACGAGATCCTCACTTCCATCCCGGGGTCGAATTTCATCCAAAAAAAATTAAAAAAACGACAGAAGAAAAAAAATTGCAGTGGAAATCGGTTAACCCCGTATCTGTTCGATATTTTTCTCAGGGATTAAATCGAGCATGCACATTTCTGGGGCTTTCCATCTCTTTTCTCTCCCAAACAAAATACACACCGAAAAAAAATGCAGGTAGATATATTATTACCCAAAAAGGTAGTACCTGCGCACGCGTATCAAGGGTGACGAAAAGAGGAGAAAAAAAAATTCCGCAAAAAAATAAATGGGGACGAAAGATTACGAGAAGTGGAGAAAAAAAGTTACGGAAGAACGTTTTTTTTCGAGGGTTGAAATAGGGTAAAAGTGAGTTAATAGTCGGTAAAACGGTATTCACCCCTGACCCTGGGGTTAAAATTCTCTCTATCCCTCTTCCTTCCCCGTCTTACCATCGGCAGAAGGGTCCAAAGGACTTTGGGATCCTTCTTCCGTATTCTTTTATTTTATTTCGATTTTTTTCTGCCTTTTTCCTTCTCTCTAAAAAAAAAAGGGATAAGAAATTTGAGCGATGAACGAGGTAAGAGAGCGGGTGATGCGTTTTTGGTGCACCAAATTCTTCCGGGTTACGTGAGATGATGTAACGGACATTGAGGAATGAGAAATAATATTAAAAGGTGGGGGGAAGTTGTCTTATTGAGGAATTAAAAGTCGTGCTTCCGGTTTTTCTAAAAAAATTTCCCCCGAAACTTGAAAGTTCGGGCGATTATTTTTCCGTGTCACATGAGAGAACTGGTTTGGATTTTTTTTTTGTCTGTTTTTTATTCTCATTGGGTTCTTTTCTATTTCTGTCATTTTTTTTTTTCGTCATCTGGCGAGGAAGATTGAAGTGCCGTAGCCAAATATCCTAATTTCTTCGTGAGAAAGAATTTGTAATTCAAATTTCGATCTGTTTCGTTTTTTTTCTAGTTGTATGATATTAACGGTTAATTTTTGAGAGATTAAAATTCGAGATAATAGATTTTTCAAGAGACACTTGGAAAGAATAATTATTTGATTTATTTTCTATTACAGAAATATGGAGTAGATGGAGAGAATGAGATAAGAGAGGTGATTATGAATAAATTCATGAGGCAAATTAATTTTTATATTATTTAAGTAGCTAAAGATGTCGACTTGAGTGAAATTTTTATCATCGGATTCATTTACTTCGTATTCCAAGTGGGGTTTAGTGGATATTTTTATTTAAACGTAAAAAACACTTACAATAAATAGCATAATACGGTATAATGATCGATAATCCGTCTCCTCATTTCTCAATATGTCGCCGAACGTCCTCATTACAGCTTCCATTTACAGAAAAAGGTGGAAGCAATTAATTGATTGTTCTGCAAATATCCCAGGAATTATTCGATCAACAGAAATTAATCAAGAATTTTTTTATGAATTTTCCTGACATTTTCCATTGAATTTAATCGATTTCGAAATATTCGAAATTTAATCTTCTCGAAATTTCTTTAATTTCGTTGCAACAATCCAATCATTTGTCAGAGCTCAATCAGAGTTGCACTCGATAATTCAAAAAAGAACCATCGTAACCACAACATCATTCTTCAAAAAAATCCACTCAATTCTCATCATACAGTAACAACGAAAACCATTTTTTACTTCTGACCATTTCAATATCATAAAGGGCCCCAAAAAATGGCGATGCCCACTTGTATAGCAACCAAACTACTATCTCACTCCTCCATTTTTCTCTCGTGGATGATGGAGGAGTTCCAATTCGAAAGAAATGGAAAACGTTGAAGAATAAAAGAGAAATCATTTTTAAAAAATAAATAAAGCACGGCCTAAACTAAGGAGAAGCGCCTTTCACACGAATACACACACAGAGGAGCTCATTTTTTCTCCTCCGAAAAACCCAAACCTAAAAACCCTTTTATACATATAACATCACAGGGCCCTTAGATTCTCCATTTGAACCTTCATGATTAATTATCCCTCATATTCGTGAAAATAAAATGAGCCGAAGCAGAACAAAGAACATCATCCAACACGTTAAGAATTACAATGATTTTTCAAAGCAATCTCCTTAAAAAATAACTCAATGAATTCATCAGTAGGAATAAATGTTAATTTCTCTTCTAATTCCCTGCCTTTTTTTCTCTCATTGTAAAAAAAAAAACATGGAAAATAAAAAGGGTCGCCCAATCTCATCGAATTGTAGGGAACAAGCGTCGATTTCTCCTCGTTAGACTGGTGGAGAAAAATTCCGGGGGGTCCTTCCACATTTGAATATCGCATAATGTCGAATTAATGCCGGAAACTCGATGAGGCTCTCCGCGGACTCGGCTTTTGCGCGAGAGAAGGGGCTAAATGTGTAGCTAAAATATCATTGGCTGAGTAAAAAAGAAATTGTATGCACATCAAAAAAAAATGTAAAACGAAATCCATAAAATTCACACAGATGATGGAACGAACCTCGGCGTATCGAATTATTCTCCCCTTTCTTAATTTCACCCATATAACCCTAATAATGCTACAAAACGAATCAGAATTTTATGAATATTATTTTTTCTCACGAAATTATTTATAATTCATCCTTTATTTCTTTTCTAAAATAACTCTATCTTTATTCAACTTTCTTACATTCTCGATTCTTGTATCTTCAGAGCCCGCGGAATTTGAATATTAAAATTAGCCTTGGTTTAATGCCATCCACGAGTTTCTATGTATTTGTGCCTGTATCCTGCAAAATGTTCTCTGAAACGGATCCACCCTCAACCACTACCTTATGCTCTTTTAATGCCCACCACCGTTGGTGTATCCACCTCATTCTTGAGAGAGACCCCTCTGTATGATCATGAGATACGATAACGCTTTTGCGACGGTAAGAGAGAAAAAGATAGACCTATATACACTCGTCACGCCCGTGTCCCGTAGCCATGTCGAAGTCAGGATATCTTCATCGTTCAAGTGGAATGTTTTTTTTCCTTCTTCCATCGTCCTTAAAAACACGTGGGTGGCGCAAATCACAGCATCTGCTGATGAGCATCACACTGTGTTTCTTTTCATCCCATTCTCTGCATTAATTTTACAGGATTAAGAGGAAAAAGGGAATATCAAATGATTATCATCGAAATAGACAATTCATTTCAAACGTGTAATTCACAAGAACAAAAACATTTTCTCAATTAGTCAACGGAGAATGATTTTTTTTCTAAAACGTTCAAACAACGTTTCTTTTTATTGCAACTCCTTAATGGTCTCTCTAGTGTGAAATGTAACGACAATGGAGCAATAAAGACGATGAGATTTCTTTCGCGGCCTCAAGGGTATACTGTAATCAATTAATCTGACTCCGTGGAAAATTCACGCGGCACCGAAACCGTAGAATTAAAAACAAATGATTAAAGAACGAAAGAACTAGCATTACTGGTAGTGAGGTTCGTTAAAGGATTTGTGGCGCGAGCCGATGATCCAAAAAGAGTTTGTACCATACCAAACTGGTTTTCGCGGGTATTCTTTATTTTTCCTTTTATCATTGTCTTCTTTTTTCTTTCCATTTCATTTCCATACACCATACATGCTGCAAACTCCTTTTATTCGCCCCGCATGAAGGGAGAGGGGTCATTTCGGTCCCTCGAGCTAACAGCCACGCGGCAGTAGCGCCATCTCTCTTCAATAACATACGTAGGAAATCTTCCTTCTCTCTTTTTTATTCACCAAACATATTAAACTCTACGCCCAACATTTGTGACTCATCTCCCCGTGGAAATTCCCTGTTGAGGATTAGAGCTCTTTATTGGCTCGGAGAATATGAGAATCGACGAGAAAAAGGAGGAAATTAAAAAACAACAGGGAAGTCTTGATAATGCCCCATTTCCCATGAACGCTTTTTATTCATCCCCCTTTTTTTAAAATACATCCCCCAATTCTATCGTAAATGAGAAGAAACTAATCAGTTATGACTGCAGAAAAAAATTCGGAGAAATACTTCGAATCCTAGATCGGTTAACTTTGATTTCGATGATCCTGTAAGAAACTTCCAAAGTTCATTTTTGTTAATGAATCAAGGAATTGGAATTTCTGAGAGCAAAAGAGATAACCCATCGGCACAGCGAGAACGAAAGAAGATAGAGGATAGTCTTCCCGAATGGTCCTAGGAATGCCCGCTGATGGATTGGTCATCCGTGATTAATTTGACAAGCTGACTTTCTGGTTTTCGGTGGAGTAGAAGGAAGCAGAGAATGAGTCTTGGGAAAAGAGAAGAAGACTGACAAGGCCCTGGAGGCAACTGGCCTAATGGTCTTGCCATTGCCTCTCTTTCTTACTTCCTTTTATCATCTAACGAAAACCAGAAGAGAAAAAAACGAACCATGAGTGATAATCATTCCACTTCATTTCGGTGATGTGAAAATTAATCTCTCTTGTTTTTTTTTTCGAAACTAAAATTATTTCATAGCAAAAAAAAATTCTCAAAAAATAAAAAAAACCTTGGGAAGTTCGATGAACTATTTTTTTCTCGATGCTCTCAGTTGAAAAAGCAAAAGATGAAACACGCTTTATTTCGTTGGTTTGATGGATTTAGCGATGACAACGAGAATTCATAAATGAAGAATATATTTCTACATGCCGTAGGACTTAAAGTGAAATGCAAAGATTGACAGGTAGAGGAAACCGGTAATCATAAAAGTGTATACACTTTCATATAAAATCCCCCATCTCAACCAATTACTAACTGTTATTGCTCACTCATTTCGCTTCTCACTGTTCAAACAAAACTGAAGTCTTTTCTCTGTGTGAAAATAAAAATTTTAAGAGAAAAACATAATCCGTCATAAATAAATTGCTGTGATTTCATAAGAATGTTGAAAATTAAACAAATAAATGTTTTAAGTTTTTTATTTTTCATTATTTTCGAAAGAGAAAAATACGAATGAAGGTACCACCACAAACATCGAAAAGCGTACGTTTTACGTTTTAAAAGGATCCCATTGAATTCTAAATTTAAACGAATGTCCGAGTGTCAGCGAGCTGACGGGCAAAATAAACAAGATGCCCCGGGTAGTAGTCCCACTCTACTTCTCTTCTGCATTGGGATTGAACGAAAAAAAAATTGGTTTGAAAAAAAGGGGAAACAGAGGGAAAAAAAGGATTGAGAAAGAAGAGATGAAGAAAAAGAGTGGAAAAGGGAGGGAGGCAATGAAGAGACAGCGAGGCGAATGAAAACGAGAAGTGAAGACGTAAGAAGAGAAGCTGATGGTAAACTTGGGAGAAGAGGAGATCAGAGGAACCAAACGATCAACATCGTTAACCCAGAAGCTAGTGTAATTCTACAAAAAGTAGAATTCCCACACCAACGCACACGGAATTAGAACCCTCTTCTCATCTCAGCGCTGAATGGTTAAAAAAAACATTCGATAAAAAAAAACCTTAAAGACGAGAGAATTGAAGAGAACTGTTAGATGATAGAGTCAATTGACCCGGAAAAGCCAACTAAGCATATCAAATTGCCAATTCACTATCGATCCGGTTTTTATTTCGCCAGAATTATGAAGAGAAGCACATTGAAGTTTTGAATATTTCATTTTATCACGAGTATCAAAGCTGTGCAGCACGTGTGCAGCAGGCTCCAGGCTGTCGGGTATTACTCGTAAAACGATTCATAAAACTCGTTCAATAAAAAGCGTTTTCATGGAGATTTTGTTGGTGATTTGCTCAGTTACATTTTCCGCTGGATTTTTTCATATTAGATTGAAGAAATGCATAAGCTGATTATGAAAGTAACGATTTATTCCAATTTAAATTGAGAAATTTTACCGAGAATTTTCAAAAATCTTTATGCTAAGTACCGCAGATGAATCAACAGGTTGCCAACAAGTTTTCTGAATTCTCTCTCTCTTTCATCGGTATTAACCTCTGAAAGCATTAATGCAGACGCATCAACAGGTGGCCCAAGTGTCTGTCCCCATAGGCAAAAAAAGAAGAATGAAAGAAATAAAGAGAGAATAAGGAAGAGATGGAGGCACAGAAGAGAACAAGAGTACGCTGTCATTCCGCGAAAATTCCAAAGCAGAACGATGGTTTTAGTTGAATGTTGTCTTCAGTGGAAGCTCATTGTCCCGCATCTCCAGTTTCAAGTCCTTGCAAAAGTACAACAGAGAAACTGGAGAGACATAAAAGATTCTCCCCGCATCTCCTCCACATACTTTCCTCATATGCTCCTGTAGTGAATCGTTGTTCCTTGAATATTTTTCTTATTTCTTTTTGTTTAATACGCTCTAATCCCCTTCATGTCTTCTTAACCAACGAATTAAACGTCCCATGGAATTCCACCGTTTATGCATCGCAAAAACATATAGTAAACCGTTCATGATTATGTACAGCCCCCGCCAGGTTCTCGATTACGAATTTGGAAATCCTCACCACGGGTGGCTATATACCCTTAACCCGTATTATGTATACCGAAATGCAACGGTGCAATATTACTGAACTTTAAATCTTTTCATCCTTATATTCTTCTTGCACACTGTTTTGTTCTCCCTGCCTCAGAAAAATATCACTGGCCATCTTTGGATGTAGAATGATGAGAACGAAATAAAGATGAAAGAGTGAAATTAAACATAATGGAAAATAAGAAGCGCGAGAAAGAGACGGAATTAAATGAGAATAAGGAATTCTGAAGTCAACTGCCTCCTATCAGTTAATGAATCTCCTCGGAGGCCACCGCCCTCCCCTGGACAATGGTGGCTAAATTCAAAAAATAAAAATGAAAATAAAAGCCCCAAATGAAATGAGAAGAGTTGTAAAAAATGATCCGGAGCAAGAGGTTGGAAATATAAGTTTTGGTCTGCGTGTTGGTAATGAATAAGGACGGATGTATACATATACCATCATCATTGGATTCACTCTTATCCATTCTCATAAGACACTGTCTGTCTCTTCTTTCTCATTTCTTTTTAAACCATTTGCCTTTATATACCCCCCATCCTACTCTTTACCATACAACTGAAGAGAGGGAGGAATGATTAATGGGTCCACGGAAGGCGGCACGATTTTCTGGTTTTCTGTACTTAAGGCTCTTCAAAGGTTTTTTCAAGACAAATCCTTCCTATTTCATTTCTTTTTTTTCTCATTGATTTGAAGAATTTTTTTTTTGGTCATTTATAATTTTTTATAAGTGATGGATTTCTGGAGATTTGTAATTGGTAGATATTGACACACGTCAAGATCCGATTATGGATTAGGTGAAAACGTCTGAAGTTATGCTGTGTTGTTGCGTCACGATTCTTTTAGAGGGAAATAAAAAAAGAAACCAGTCACGTTGATGATGAAGACAGAAATAGAGAATAAATCATAAATTCTAATATTCAATTCTTGAAATTCATCAAAGTCGCGTGGGTTTTTTATGAAAGGTTTATTTGTTTGTACATAAATTATTATTTGAGAAAATTTAAAAGGAGTGGAAATAAACGATGGATTGAAGTTGGATGAGATTCGTTAAGAATGAATATGAAAACCGAAAAAGGCCATTCATCGATCGTTTTTTACTGCACGTATGAGGCGCTTCGCTTGTAGTCAAACGAGATCCCTTTGGGCACGGTGGTAGAAGTTTATGAGTTATAAGTCGGCCATCTTGCCTTATGCGATCACATATTCACGTGTGCGCATATGAGAGAAGGCACCAGGGCAATATGTAAAGTGCTACATTCGGTTGGTACAGTCACTCCGAAAAATCAACATAGTAAGTTGATTGGAGATCGATTGATTCATTTCGATAACTGCTTGATTCAGTATAAAAATTAATCAAGAACCTGGGGAAAGAGGAGAATCGTTAGAGTTTGACAATTGAACGAGATGATCTATCACCGAAACAAAACAATCTCCACTACATCCATTGAGGTACGTCCCACGCATTTGTTCGCGAGACTTTGGACCACTTGTCCAAAGACAGGCGAATTCCGCCCACTATGAATTGTATATAACTGTATTGGGACCTTCGACCGCATCTGAATGCGTCGTCTGGTGACCTCGAAGGAAAGTGAGACATCGAAGTGTGTCATACACCAGCTCATTCGTATCAGTAATTTATCATTTAACACCTTACTAATGTGTCTGTTAACATCATCAACAATAAAACAAAAAGGAGAATGATATAGTAATAATTAATGCTTACCTTGGTGCTGTGACTGTTGACTCTGTTGTTGACAGGGTCCATGTGACTGGCTCTGATTTTGATTAGGATTAAACTGAATTTGACCGGTTCGTGGATTGAGAAATGTTGATGGTAGTTGTCTACTGACTGATTTCGCCAATTCACCACCGGCTAGGCCGTAAATTGCAAGTAACTCCTGCATCGTTGATTCAGCATACTCTCTCATATTTTCAACTGGTTTACATTCCTCAACATCAGTATCAGGCTCAGTCTCTTGTATACGATCGTCGTCATATTGACCATCGTTATCATCTAGTCTACTTGTTTCTTGTTCCAACAAACAGTCACTTTTATCAGACGATTCTGATGCCGGACTTCTAGCCTATTAATAAAATAATTTTCACGTTAATGATCGGATGATTATGTACAGGGTAAGATTGTATTGTTTTGTACGAAACATTAACTGAGTTGGGCAGATAAAAAAATTCGATCGAAATGATTCTTCAGTATTCGTGACCAGAAACAATAAGTCCCGGGGACTTGGCAATAATTTCATAACAATTGACCTACGTAATTACTGAATTACTGATATTTGTCAAATTATTATAATGATCGATCCAAGCATTTTTTGTCGAATTCAGTTGATTATATGATTTCGTTATTATTATGATTAATGGATAAAGTACCTCAACAACACCAGGTGAGTAGAGTTTCTGTGACCTAAGCTGTTCAAGAATAAATTTGTGTCTCAGCGAATCACTGCTATCCTCATCGCCATCGGATGATGGTGGCCTAGTTGCAACTGAAAGATCCATTGGACTAGCCTCATTATTATTAAGTCTCTGTTTTGGTCTATCATCATTATTAGCCAATAGTGTTTTTCTCTCGTACTCAACAATATCATTTGAATTAGTCTCATCAATTGTTTCAGAATCATCTTCCTGTTCGTCTCTGTCTGACTCGTCGTCAGAAACTTCAGCCATTCTACTACTAATTGGTTTGAAATTTTTTCGTTTATTACGCGGTTTCTGCATACTTGACAATTGATGATGTAATTGATGTGCCTGTGTCTCAAATTGCGAGTCACTACTGTCCTGATCTGCTGTTGTGGCGCTCCGACGGGTGGTGGCGTAGTTGTAGACCGAATCGGATAGCATATCCGCTGATAATAGAATAAGACAAGTGGTTTGTTTTCTTTCGTTTCGCTTTTGTTATTTTTTTTTGTTTACATCTTTCTTTTTTTTCTAGATTTAGATACAATTTTTTATAATTGTAAATTATGGCTTTTGGGTGACTTACTGGGGCCATACGTACTGGTTACTGCGGACATCTCGGGGATGATTAGTTTTGGATATTTGGCTTCCTTCAACGCATTCTGAAATTAAAGAAATTAACCATTAATTAGATGATATTGATTTCGATTATTCAAATAGTCATGATAATTTAATTCAAATTATGAACACGACGGTATTTCATAATATGATCAGAGTCCATACGAATGACATCATCAATACTTATTCGTGACTGGATAATGAGAAGTTAAAGAAAAATTATCATCATGAAAATTTGTATATTGTACGTGTGGTACAGCAGATGTTATTGAAGAATTTGGAATGTCTGTACAGAATAAAGTATTTCTGTCTTTCTTTTTTCATTCTTCATTTACGTATTAAAACTCTTCACTCGGACTATACCAGAAGGGATAATTAACATCTGTTATGGCACCTACTGACGCAAAGCTAAACGCCCTGATCTTCTTTCCTCAACGAACACATCATTGGATTGAGACGAAATAATCCAACAATTTTTTTAAAACTTTTTTTTGCCAAACGATTCCAACAACATTGTCTTCGAAGTTTGGCTGACGTTATCTGATCGTTGCGTGAACGAAAGCAGAACGGAATTGAGGAAATAAATTTTTTTCTTCGTGTTTCTCCTTTTTTTTCTTTATGAAAGAGTAAAACGCGAGCTCTCTGATTCGACTATACAGAAGGGATAATTAACATCTGTTACAGTACCTACGGACTCGTTGCGCGAACTCGTGGGGGCCGCCCCGTTTCAATCCCCACCATCGTTTTATGGGGCGGACCTTGAATACATTAGCGAACCTAGGTGTATGCATCCTCTCTCAAATGCGTAATACAATTGCAGAAAAAAAATGCTTTGACAATTCCAGAAAGCGTAAGAACCAATGATCGAGTTTCGAGGATTCCCCCTGACTACGCGCGAAAATTCAAATTGAGGAAATTTATTTAATTTTATTCTACTTCAGTAGATGAAGAATATCTTCGTGAAATGAAATTCGCAAATAGTAATGGGATGGAAAGAATAATAAAAATGAGCGGAAATGTAAATTTCTTTTTTATGTTTGTTCGTTGATTCAAGCAAGCCCTTTTACCACCTTATCATTTTTCTTGGTCTCGCACTCGCATGTCACGACACAAAACTACTTCTCATATACACAAACACCAATAATTCAAACGAATACATGGTAAAGTTTCGCGGTGCTTGAAATTACGAATATTATGACTTCAACCAGTTCTCAGAATTCTATGTTTTTCATTCTTTAATCTCAAACCTCTCGTGTTTCACACTATATCTTATGAACATATTCCAACGGTGTCCATTTATTAGCATTGAATTGTTATTTTATTCAACAAATTTTCGAAATTAAGGATTTATTTTTTCATTCTCTTCAATTATTTCAATGATTTATAAATATCTTGTTTTCATTCAAAGTAGTGGCGATAGTTCTCATTTTTCTCGAGATATTTTATTGAGAACACTCGTGACTTCCTAAAACACTCGACGTATCTTAAAATGGAATGCCAATTCTCAGTATAAAAGATGAACAGAAAAGGTAGAGAGTAAAGAACGAGTCAAAGGGGGGAAAAAAGAGGAAAAAAGAGAGAGATAGAGAAGACGAGGGAAGAAAGCCGCTTCGTTCCGATAAATAATATATTTTAAGCCGACGAATTTGAATAATCTCTCCCCGAATGCGTTTTCAGGCACTCCAGAAGGCCCAGGCCCTCTTGAAAAACCGTTTCTGATGGTTTCAAGTCAGTAAAACGTTACGAATATGTACGTATGTAAGGAGAAACGAAAAAAGAGATAAAGGAAAGGAGAAAAATGAAATAAGAAAAAAGATTAAATGAGAGGATGAGACTGGCAACATTATATTCAAGTGTTTGAGGAACGATGAGGGGCTGTCGTTCTTTTTTTCT
Source organism: Aleiodes sp. PSUC_FEM 10030003 (assembly GCA_018902275.1). Lineage (NCBI taxonomy): Eukaryota > Metazoa > Arthropoda > Insecta > Hymenoptera > Braconidae > Aleiodes > Aleiodes sp. PSUC_FEM 10030003. The sequence goes on from JABSMS010072651.1 coordinate 12,910, forward strand.
CTTTCCCTCTTTCTTTTATTTATTTTTTCCGATTTTTTTTGTTTTTCCACTCCTCGGCATTGGCATCAGCGGCGAGAAATGTCGAGTGTCTGTGGGATGAATTTTTCAATTTTTCTCACGGTCTTCCACGTTTTTTTCCCGTTTCGTTTCGATGATTAATTAACTCTGTAGGGCGATTAATACGGACGAAAAAAATTTCCAAAAAATTTAGAAAATTAGTATCAAAGATGTGAGAGGCTGTAAAGAATTCTTTTTAAACTGGCACGAGGCGTTAAAAATAGAGCACGCAAACGACTTACTAATCTGGTTAGGTCTACTTAGCGTACCACTGACTATTTAGACCTGGATATACGGTTACGAATAAGTAGTCTGAAAAGAAACCGATGGACAAGAAAGAGAGAGATGATGAAATATGAAGATGCGAAAAAGTCTATTGAAGAGTCTGGTTTCACAAAACTCGCTAAAACGTATTAACGAACGTGAAACGACCTGGAAAATTATTCTCCTCATTTCTACGTGAATTGAGTAAACGCCTCTTCCCAACTTCTCTTACATTCCAATTCGATTTTTCAAAAAATTCAAGAAATTCAATTTAAATGTTTTAGATGAAATATTTTGATTTCCCATTGTTCTATCAGCTGGGGGAAAAGGGAAAAATGAATGGAATTAATTTCAACGAAGAAGACCAGAGGGTGTGTAACAAGCAACACAGCCCTATTTAATTTTTTTGCTCTTTGAGAATGAAAAAAAAAATTGAGAAGAAAAAATTCGCTCCATTCATATTCCCTCCGTCACGTTGATCTTTTTCCCTCGTTTCCATTCATTATCCGCTTACGAATTCGTTTCTGGATAGACTGAGCCCCTCTATGCATAATATCATATCGTTTGGATCTACATTTTGTCCCATTTTATATAACGATAATAATCTTATTCAATATTCCAATTTCAGCCTACCTTCCATCGTTTCGGAGTTGAAAAAAAATAATGACTTTTTTATTTAAATGTACATAATTGCAAAAATTTCAAAAAATAAATATTGATTTTAAAAACCTTCGAATTAATAGTGACAATTAAAATGAATCATCAATTACAATTTAGCCCGTGCCAATTTACCTAAGATACTAAGCACATCTAATCGTAACACTTACGACAGTTCGCTAATTGTCCCTCGCGGCCAATTTACGTTTGCATCTTTGAAAAAAAAAAACAATCATTGCACCGGGAATAATCTCGATTTTTTCTCGAGTTTCCGAATCATCTAATACCGAGTTGGATGGAAGGAGAAAAAAAATTAAATAAAAGAGGATAGAAAGTCGACTGGACCAGACCACAGGCCACTATAACATGCAAGCCACTATAAATCTCAGAAGTTTTAATGCCCCGCAGGCTGCAGAGGGGTCCTCTCTCCTCGTCATCCTTCGAATCCCCAACACACTCTGTGCAATCTCCTGTTCACTTTGCATTCGTTTCCTCTCACTCGCACTCTTTCCCCCCTCTCGCCTTTTTTCTCTATTTTCTCCATAAACCCACCCCTCAAACTATTTGCATACGCGCATAATAGACGTCCGGACGTATGTACCCTTTTACTATTAATTTTATAAAATTATTCAGACCCAGTTTTTTTTTACTCGGTTTTACTGAAAGGGGATGCCTTATTTAAATAACGGATTTTTCGAAATCTCGTTTATGACAATCCCCAGACGATACATTCAATTTTTTTTTATTATTTACGGTTCATTATTCGAAAGCATTGTTTGAGGGAGGAAATCGATTTTGTTAATTTTTTACCAAATTATAGAATTTTTATATGAATAATTTTTTAGGTTTGAATTAATTTTATGTCTTGCAATTTTCATAATTTTATGGACCGTAATAATTTTATTATTCTTTTATGTTGATAGTTTTACATTATGCATTAATAATTTTTGTGAAAAAATTTAATATCGTTTGGAAATTTCAAGCGCCATTTGAGGTTATGCTCCAGAATTGATATTTATATTTCTCCAAATTCATATAAAACATCCAATGAAAGTAAGAGAGAGAAAGAAACTGAGGGGGTGGGGAGAAGTTCCAGTTTTAATTGCTGGACATATGGATATACTGGGTTTCTCCATGGGCGTTCTGCGAACCGGTTTCTGTCCAACAAACACACAATTCGCCATCAAAAACTCCCATATCTCACGAAGAAATAAAAATAAACTCAAAAATAATCAAATGAGATTTCTCAAAAATTATCAAAAAATCGTTTCCTCAATTTAAATTTAAAAAAAAACACAATTTACCTGGATAAATTGAAACAGAGAATCAGAGAATGCCGGAGGGTAGTTGTTGGATGAATTCATAAAGAAAAGGAAGAGATGAATAATAAAAAAGACCTAAAAATGAGTCGCAACGGAGGCCGCAGGAATGATGAATCGTTTCTATTAAAATACTTTTTCGACGGGGAATACAGAATGGACATCCGGGGGCCCCTTGGGAGTGAGTGAAAAAGAGTTAAAGGAAAGAGATAACTGGAACCCTTGCGGACTCAGTGTAGATTTATTTACATATTTTCAATCTGGATTAAGAGACACCCGCAGTATCGTTTTCTTCCTTTCAACTTATAAAAGGTACCCTCTGCGCGCGCAGGAAAGTGGTGCGCGCATGCGCATCCACTGATCCAATCAGATAGCCCTCAGAGACTTTTTTCGAATGAAGACGTGACATTTGTTGTCAATTCTTTTTTGCTTTTTATCATTAACTCTTTTGCAAGAATAACAATGTAACTGTTAATAATACTTCAATTGATAAAGCGATGTGAATTCTAAATGAGTCTGCATTACGACAACTTTCCTGACAAATTAATGCAGAATTTGCACTCGAGGTGATGACTGAGTCAAGGAAAAAAGAGCCAACAATTTTCTCGCAATTAGTGAAGTAAAAAAATCATAAATAATGTTTCAAAATTTACACATTAATGCACAATAAAAAAATTTCACCCACTCTTTTTATCTCTGATGTGATTGATTGTGAGGATTCTCATATTCTAATGGTTACACAAAGCTGAAACTTCTCATTCTCCAAGAAATGAGAAGGTAAAAGGAGACTAAAGAAGAAAAATGAAAAAAATATAAGTAAGGAAAGAAGTCAACTCAAAGTCTGTTCTTTCTTTCTGTATGTGCGCACAGAAAAGAAAAGAAGGGCAGTAGAGGGGGAGGAAGAGAAGACTATATATGCTGTGGGTAAGGTAAACGCGAATGATAAATGAACCGCTCTTAACCGCGAGCTCTCATATCGGCTCTGCTATTAACATAGTGCCGGATAAAGTAACGAATTTAAAAGAAATCCAATATAAAAGCCGAGAGAATTCCATCGGAGATCTTATCCCACCCCACCTACCAACCGATCCGGTGCTCTCGACGGTGGAGAGTCCATTAATCACTTTACGTGCGTGTCTCTTCGGTCCTTTTCTTTCTTCCTTGGCTTTCCATTCTGTGTATTCCCTCCCCCACTCCTCTTTCTTTCTCATTCGTGTCTCCTTTTTTCTCGGCCTTTTTTCAGATTTTTTTCTTCTCTATTTTATTTCTTCTGACTTCTCTTGTCCTCCCACTATGGGTGCAATATCGAGACTCGAGAGATTCATTTGTCTCGTATTAAACGTGTATTACTACTAGTTTGCACCTTTCGAAATTCCCGATAGTTTATTTTTATTGTGATCCTGATAATGATTTAATGATTTTCCTACAACTATTATCACCGGACTATTTGTTAAAATAGTCGTTTGTGAATAATCATTTTTTTTTCCTTAATCTGCCTATCTGGTAATATGTATTGGTGGAATATTATCAGTGTGAATTTGTATTAGCAAGACGTTGGCATTGCTCGAGACACTCCAAGCAATACGTGCCCGTTGTTTGAAATCATTATTATATGCTCAACGTTATACACATTAATATCAACATATATCCCGTCTTGTATTCTAAATTTCGCGCCTTTTTCGATAACAGGTAACCAACTATTGTTCTTTAATATACAACACATTCTTTACTTAAGAAACACGTATAGCGCCATTTTTGGTTGTGTTTGAAGTCTCTTACTACGTGTCATACGTGATTCTACGACAATAAACCATTTTTGTATGAAAACTTGGATAAAATAATATTGATTAAACCGGAAATCCTACGACTTTTATTGAATATTAAAATTCAATTCAATTTATTCAATAATTATTCAAAATTAAATTCAACAGTTTTTCGAATGATTCATTTGATTTGGAAAAAATAACTTTGGCAAATTGAATTAAATTCAATTATTGAGATTTTGAAAAAATGCCAAACATTTGTCGATTCTTGGAAATTTTAAAATTAAAAAACACGTCGATTTAAAAGGACCGATGCGTCTCTGTCTCAAAAAATGCATTGAAAAATCCAAAGGATGAAATTTTACTTTTGCGGTTCTTAGTAACAGATCGAAAACCAACTGCCGTGTGACTTTGACCGATAGCTCAGCGTGTGGCTCGTTATCTTAATGCATGTGAAAACAGCCGAATGAGAGAAACAGACAGAAAAAAGAATAGAGAAAAGAAAAAGAAGAAGAAGCCCTACGAGGTTCGTTGCAGATCGGAAATTTCTGAAAAGCTTTCTTACGTAGTTTCAGACCTGCCTGTTCCTTTCCATTCTTTTTTTCTTCTCTTCGCCGTCTTGTCTCTATCTTTTCTCCTGGAACAAATGAAGTCCGGCAGAGTTTGTGACAAACGAGCGACTCGCTCCCAAAACGTCAGTCAAATAACAGTCGACATTAGAGAACAACCATTACACTTTACGCTTCACCTCATTTCAAATCATTATTTACAATCTTCACGTAAAGATGAAAAAAAATGAAGAATTTATTCAATTCTCAATTACTTGCGTCTATCAATTGATTCAACTATTTACTACTCTTTAGCTTACGTAATTGCGATGTAATTTCGAAAATTCTGAGATAAATAATGTAGCCTAGTTAATATCACCTCATTTGATTAAATGTTCATACCAAATGACATTTGCATTGGAATTTAATGAACTTTTTCCTTCACTGCGCACTAGTTGACACGGAAATATCCTGGAGCTAATCAGCCGAAGAACGTCAGACCGGAACTTATGTGAACTCCTTTGAAAAATGCAGCACATACACAACTTCGATGAGGAGAAATTGTCGATAGAGAAAAGGGTAGGAGAGGTGAAGGAACAAGGTAAGTGGAGGACTGGTCGCGAACGACATTCCGTATTATGTGCCTTGTATATATCTGCAACGAGATGTTGACAAATCCGTAACCTGAATACCGTAGGCTCATGTGCGTATGAAAATTCATTCAGTCACACCTAAAATCTAATCATCATACAACAAATTACATGATCATCTTTAAATTGATAATATTCAAATGGTGCTACGACAAATTATTGCATTTGAAAAATCATACACAAAATATCATAAGACAAAATATTTGCGTATACGAAGAAATATTAATAAAATGGTAATAAATACTTTTTGGAAAAATTTGCCGAAGGAAAGTCGCTGGTGGTTTATTTAATTATTA
>JABSMS010072662.1:0-18460 GCA_018902275.1 Aleiodes sp. PSUC_FEM 10030003
TGCTGGTTCTGGTAGTGGATCTGGTTCAGGTAGCGGTGCTGGTTCTGGTAGTGGATCTGGTTCTGGTAGTGGTGCTGGTTCTGGTAGTGGATCTGGTTCCGGTAGCGGTGCTGGCATTTGGTCCAAATCCAGCAATGGTTTATACATTGGTTCTCTCCACAACGGTGTATGCACATGTCTCACCAGACTTCCAAGCGTGTAAACTTGGTAAACGGAGGAGAGTTTCTCATGAGACTCAATTGACATTATGAGACCATCTTGAATGTCGTATGGAGATTACAATTATAGATCTCTGAAAGTACTTTATTTTCTATTGGTTTTGACTTTGGCTTCTACGCGGTTTTACAATAAGCATCTCACTATTTTATATAATTTTTATTACGAGACATGTTTATATTAGCACTAAATAATACTGCATTGATCGAAGAAGATGTGGACTTGCATCCTACTCCCTATGTATTTGATTATTATAGCACTTCAATAAAGTTATTCATGCACAGCAATTGATTGTTTCCTGATTTCTACCCTTGTCTCCTTTTACCTACAGAGGATCATATCGGAACTAGAGAATTTCTGTAAAATTGCTGAAGGTTTGGTAAATTTCACCAGCTATTACCCAAAGTCGTTCAAAGTGAGCAAGTAAGTAAATTATGTTCATAGTTCACTCACATTATGAAACCATCTCACATGACGTCTGGGTCACACATGGAAAATGACTCTGTAACTTTTGTGCCAAATAAAAGGGGTATACGAAGGAGCTTAGGTTGTAGAAATTGATTTTAACGGCCATGTTGATTTTCTTTTTTTTGTGACGTCACTTTTTGTTTATGGCTTGATCGGTCAGGAAATCGTTGAAAATAATTATCAATGTCTTTCATTACCAGTGTAATGAAGTGAAGACTCAATTCTCGAATATTTCAACTTACCTTCATTTCCGGTTGTCATGAATATTCAAATCAAGATGAAAATTCGAATGATTTTCTGAATAAGATGTTTATTAATTACACAATGCACAAGTACAGGTTTACAATCATCGCAACGATATTCTAGCCGCTGAAGCCATCAACAGGACGTGAAGGCACTAAAATAAATATGAAGGGACTTAGAGGAAAGCATTTTCTTTATTTCGTACCAAATGTTGAAGTTTGCAAAATAGGGTTTCTTCTATCGTGTTCCGCTTCTGCTGGAAAACCGGTAATCTATGGAATCTAAAGTCAAAGTCATTTTTCGCGGTTTCGAGAATAGCGTATAAATAGCGCATATATAGCTTTTGAGCATGTATTGCCCATTTTTTCTCAATAGATGCCGTTTATTTGTGCGATTTTCAGTCAAAAATTATTCGATATACATGCAGAATATTTGACGTATAAAATCCAAATATTTAGCGCATTAAATCCGTATACATGTGCACTATATTTTCATTATGTATCCTTTGAGAGATGAAGTCCACTGTGAGAAAATTATCATTTCGAATTCAAGGAAAAAATATTCAATTATTTAGGGCCGTCTTCAAAGAAACTAATTTTCCTAAGCTGATTTTCAATTTGAAATTTCAAGGAATTCAGTTCTTGATCATTCATTTGATTATTCAAATATTCTAACAAGATTTGGAATTCTATCGCGAATTATTGGTCAAAATTCCATGAAATTATCATTTTTTGTCTACATTTGATGTTATGGCCAAAGAACCGAAACTCATTCAAAAATCAAAGGGTAACGATTTTTACACAAGTTATAGCGTCTTTCATGAAAATCACTTTTTCGTAAAAAACTATATCTAAAAACCGCAAAAGTGACCTTACCACAACTGAAATAGATGCAGGACGATGCGACCTTCCATTTGAGACCAACCCCAGGTCAATATCTTCAATAGAAGAAAAGTTATGGCCAAAAAACCAAAACTCATTCAAAAATCAAAGGGTACCCCCTTTGATTTTTGAGAATTTTTTTGAGAATTCTCAAATATGTTTGCAATACTAAGAAAACCTTCAGGTGAATTGCCTAAGCCAATTCTTTAAAATTAATTTTTCAAGATTGCATTCATATATAGAGTTTTTTATGGCTGTTGTGGTTCTAGTGATCATGGAATCGCACAAATCCTGAAAAAAATGAATAAACTAAGACAAAAGGCTACTAATAAACTTCCCCAATTAATGAACTTCATTCTCCCACAGTTCAAGCACTTTTCTCTTAGCCATTTTATAATAATTAATGAAAAAGTATATAAAAATTTTATTTATCTTTACTTTTCTAACGGCCGTGTTGAGAAACGTGGCTCTATGCAACAATCAAAAATATTATTTAATTGAAGAAAAAAAAATTCAACACATCCGTCAGCCTAACGACGCATTTAAAGATAGAATGAACCATTATCAAAGAATTTCTAGCTAAATGAAGCCTTTTTTCAGGTACATGATTTGTTTATTTACCGTTTGTCCTACCCGTCACTTTCTTTGATATTTGTCCCCGCATGCCTCACTCCGCACAGACCTAGTGCTCCTCCTCGAATTCAATCTCAAAGATTTCAAATTTCACCGCCAAGTAGTAGATTCAAGATGGCTGACTACCTTGAGTGAATGCAAATATGGCAATGTCAGTGTTGCCAGGTGTGAAAACTATTATCATAGAGGGAACAGTAATTTACTGATTTTTATTTTCTTAATGATCATTAATAATTCAAGCGATTATCATCGTTATAATTTTCTATATTTCGCGATACAAGAGTCTCTAAAATCCCAACAATGCTAAAATTATTCATCATTGAAATTGCTTTATGACTGCACTTTTTTCAATTTGCAAGTGAAAAAAAAACTTCCAACATGGCACAAATGTCATCATCAATTGATGACTTACCAAAGAGTTTTTTATCAGCAATGAAAACGTTATTCCAAATAATGGACGACCAGAACTCAGGTTATGTCAAATATTCGGAGATTGAGCAACGATGGCAGGACGATGGTACACAGGGCCTACCCAAGGGTGTACTAGAGAGTTTGAAAAAAATAACACCACCAAATGGTTTATTATCATTCGATAGATTTTGTGCAGGCCTCAAAATGTGTTTATTAAAAATAAAGAATGAATCAAATACTAAAGATAGCTACATAAATAGAGATAATGGACAAACAAATAGACCGCCGTCGGCGCAATTTTTAACAAATGATTGTCAAAATAAAACACCATGGATATCACCAAATACAGCTGCTATACGTCCAAACAATGCCAATGCGATATCACAGCAGAGGACACTTAGTATGCCACATCTGATACCTGGTAAAAAGGAACAAATTAGTGGCAATTCCTATCACCACTATCACAACCATCATCATCATCATTATGCATCTAATAACAATGAAAATACCACAAATGATAATCAAATGCCATTGGATCATGCAGAGGTGAGGAATTATATAATTGATTCAAAAGTGAATAAATCACTTGGTCCGCCAAAACCACCGAGAACTGGTGCTGCTAATTTCGATAAATCTGAAATTAGAACTGCCTTACAAAATTGGCAAATTGGTGTTATGATGAACGATGGAGATAAATGCATCGATAAATCAAGGCAAATTATTATGAATGGGAATAATTATAATCATGATAATCGAAATTTGAGTCCATTGAGACCACAGAGATTAATTGGTGATGGTAAAACAATTGATATGCACAGTAATGAGATTGGTATTCCATTGAAGAAGAACACAACACGACGAAGAGAGCCGCGGCGACATACATTACAAAATGGAATTGATTACAATATGGTATTATACTTGTTTGAAATTTTAAAAATTCAATTCTTGTCCATATTTTTATACTTTTTTCAAAATTGATTTTCTTTATTTCCACTCCAATTTTCTTCTTTCTTTAATTTTGAAAATACTACTTTGAAGTTTTTTCCAAAGGTCCTTCTTATTCTATCTTTCCCTCTATGTTTTTGGAAATATCGGGAAAACTATCTAGTTTAGAAGAATTTAGTCGCAGACTTTTTTGTAGTTCATAAAGTTTTCTTCAAAAAAGTTCTTATGACATTTTTCTCGAAATCTACTCGTTTCAAAGATATTTACAATCTGCAAAAAGTTGTATCGCTTCACTAATTAATATTTTGTATAGCTTTTTTCAAATTTTATTTCCTTTGCAGGTAAAACGCATGAAACAAATTGAACAGGAAAAAGATATCTTGATTCAAGGCCTCGCAGCCGTTGATAAGGCCAGAGAATGGTATTTAAAACAAATTTCAATAACGCAAGAAAAGATAAAACATCTTGGAAATATGGGCTCACATGTGGTAAAGAATCAAATTAATTTTGAACATAATATTGATGCAATAAATTTTAACATCACTTGATGAAAATAATTTATGATATGAAATTATTATTATTTTCCAGGAACAATGGACAGAGGCTCAACAGGAGCGTTTAGAATTGCAGAGGGCAAGAGTTTTAGAAGTTAATCGGCATTTGGCCGCGTTAATTACAAGTTGGGACCGTGGTGGCCTACCAATGCACATGAATCTTGCATTTTTGAGTACACCAAGCTCCGCGCAATTGAATCAGGAGATGTTGTCGCGTTTAAAACATCAAAATCACCGATTAACTGAGGTAATTTTCATTTTTAATTATTCATTTTTTTGTTTGAACAAGTGGGATATGACCTACCGATCCGTATCATCGTGCATGTTCCAATGCGTTAGTGTTAATATTCACATAATGCGTTTCTGGAACGTGCGTTTTGGGCTTTTTTTCAGGTAAAGTAGAATTTCTCAAAAATTGATGCTTCCATCTGTGATAACAATAATAAAAAAGTGTTTTTTTCTAATTTTGGAAAAAAAACTTTCATTTATAACAATCAATATAGATAACGGAATTTCAATTTACAGGAAGTAAGCAAGAAAAGTCACAAAATCATCCTTCTTGAGCAGGAAAAGGATAATTTAATGCGTGAATTGTACAATTGCCAAGCAGGAATGATCGAATCACGAAGATCAACAATGATTCATGAACAACACGATCAGACATTCATGTAACGCACTTGGTTATCATTTGTTACAATCAAAATGAGAAAAAAGATTACTTCTATTTAATTTTTTTAATTTCAGAATCTAGTGGTGAAATTAATCGTATAGGTTCGATTGATCGTCTCACTTTTCAGAGAACAACATCGGAAAACAAAGAAGTTTATTTTTCATAAAAATTTACACTCCCATTAATCACAACGAACAATTTGTATTAAAAATTAAAATTAGTTATTTTTAGAGAAACAAAACTACTCTACAACGTTTCGAATCCGTCCAATTATTAATGATACGATTAAGATATTTTTTAAAACGATTTTTATAAATACATTATAAGTTATTTGAACAATAAAAGAATATTGAAAATTGTTAAGTTTGATTGAAATTTATTAGCTTCATCCAACTGACAGAAAATATATTATCAAAGTTCGAGCATTTTGCTTGGTATTATCAACTATCCAAGCTGTTGGAATAAGTGATGTTTTTGTCTAATTATCATTTTAAATCATGTCGAAACAGAGAAACGCTGAAGAGTCATATGGACGCATATAGATACCGGGCGCTTCATCCCTATCTACTGTGACCAGTTCAACTCCGATAAGATCCTATTTCCTCTCTTTTCACACATGCCTATGAAGCATGTGGCAATGGCCTTTGTGTAACTTCATTTCTCTATACATGCGCTATTATGAATATGATTTTTTTGCTAACGAAAGAACATAAAAAAGTCGGGAGAAAATAGGAGACAGTTTAACTTTGCCGTAGTCCTTCTCGTGCTCATATAATTGGAAAGAAAATTGCTATTCAAAAAATTGATAGTGAAGATAAAGCAAATTGGCTATCGTTCAATTGATTTTTTTATTAAATTCAATGAATTGAATGCAGAAAATTTTAGTCAACTGAAAAAAATGAAGAAATTTGATATTCGTTGGAAGAAGAGGAAGGATGAGAAGAAAAAAGAGAAAAAGAGGCGGAGCCGCAAGTGCAATGGCTTGAAGCCCCGCGCACATGTACACGAATCCCAAGCAACAAGAGAATTTTCTTTTTTTTCTTCTTTTTTTTGTACTTTACTTCGTCACAGATGACTCCCGCACTCTTTCAACATAGGGAGCTACCCCACGCTCGTTTTCTTTTGCTCATTCAGTCCCTCATAGTCTCTGAAATAGTTTGCTCGACATTTTCGATAATTTATGAGTTAATTTAATTATAAAAACGAGAGGGATAAAGTTGAAGTTCAGAGAGATTTTTGAAAAAGTAATCGTTGATAGATCAATCGAGAGAACAAGCAATACTGAGTGGTGATTCTTGACTTTTTTTTTTGAAAAATATAACTAACGTAATCATGCTGGGAAGGAGCGCTGCGGGGACCATTCTTGTCATCGTTGCATTAGGTATGTTCTCTTCATTGGAATGCAGGGGAAGGTAGGGCAAAATGGACACATGGGATTTTAGTTGCAGTTTGAGTGTTCTATGCATTCAAATTTGCTTGAAATGAGGAGAATATTGGCGCTAGGATTTTTTCAATGATTTCTTTGATAAACTGAGGGAACTTTCGTTGTAAAATATAGGACGGAAAGTAATAGTCGGCATTTTCTGGGAATTTGAGCGTTTGGATCTAAAAATTAAGAGCTCTTTTATTATCGAAAATTTCTAATTTTTTCCGAATCATCGTTCGAATCATTTTTGTAATTTTTTGAGGGAGATATGGATGATATAATATTGGTTTTCGAGAAAAAAAGATACAACTTCTTCGCGAAACGTTGGAAATTGATTCAATACTACCAAAATTCATGATATGATCTCATCTTTGAGGAGGTTTTGGAAATCTAAAGAATATGGTACGAAAATTATGAAAAAAACAGAGTAAAATATTGGTCACACCGAATTGAAATACAATATTCAAATAATTATCTCACAAAATATGAGTACTATAAATAAATAATGAGTGGGAAGTAGTTGGCGTTTTGTACATCCTGTCATACTTTGATTTTCTAGAAATTAACTTTGCAGATAATAATTTCAGTGATTATAATTTTAGTTGTTCGAATTAATTTTCATAAAAAACTTTAATCAGGAATACTTGCGGATGCCTGTGATATGGATCAAATGAGAAACGGATGGAGAATTTTTAATAATCAATGTGATTATGGCTACGGTTGCAGAGCGGAATACAGATATGATACGAATGGATCATGCAAAATGGCTCTGAAAGGTAATTGTTCTTTTAAATCCTTGTCTACTGTAAATGGTCCCCCTTAACCGATCATTCGACAGTGAATCGATGGTCAATTTACTCTGTAGAAAAAAATTCTCATGTTAATCAATTGAAAAATAATAATTTAGTCCAAAAAAAATTTTCTTTCATCCGTATTTATTAATTGCTGCACTACTTATCCTATTTAAAATTAAAAAAATGAACGTTTCATGATTCTTTTTGTTCCGTTTTCGTTCTATATAGGTCGACGTCATGATATTTGTACTCGCCAACGGCCATGTCTTCACAACGGCTCCTGCCTTCAAATATCACAAGAGCCCGGTTACAAGTGTCAATGCGAGGGCACCGGATATTATGGTTCTAGCTGTGAAAAATGTAAATAGTTAATCAAAAAAATTAAAATTTAAAATAGCAGTGATGAAACTTGGCATTCACTTTGGAATATCTCGAAGGATAATTCGTAATTTTCGCAGCGGTTGAAATTGAAAGCTACGAAAATTAATCTATTTTCAATATATTTCGAGGGAATTCATGAAAACTATGATTGGGTGGAATTCATTCGCTCCAATCCAGTAGTGAAGAGGAAAGTGGAATAAGTTTAATTTTTTTTTACTTCAATGTCACTATCTTTCCTAGTTGACATTCGATTCATCTCGTTTTATTTCCTCGCTACTGATTTTTGTTTTTCATCTTCATCAATCTTTGTATTTATAAAATCTTCAATTTTCTTTTGCAGCTTGCCCTGGACCGAATAATTATCGATTTCCGTACGAGTGTGTTGTTATCTGAAATTCATTGAAGAGAATGTGACCTTTCCTGAAAATCCACATACTTCGTTATCACCGAAGATGATTTTTTTTCGTTCTTAAGATTCTTTTGTACAGAAATTAATAAACAATAGTTCACATTACATGAATCTAGAAATAATCAAATATTTGAAGTATTGAATTAGAGTAAAAGAATTTTAAAAAATTGCTTTTATTGGTTGCAAGATTTATTCATCAATAATTTTACAGCGTATTGTTGTTTCCCGCTTGTTCACCAATATGTTTTTTCGACGACTGTTGAATTGGCCATGATGCAAGTACACTAGATATTTTTTGTGAACACTTCAATTTTTTCCTCCTTCTTTTCATTCATAAAACGAGTGATTATGTTACCTCTTCTTTCACTGTTGCGCCATTACGTATTATAATACCACATTCTGTTGCTTCATTTCTCTTCAACATTTCTTTTGCATTTTGTGCACTAAAAATGGCGAACACATATTAGAAAACTAATTTTACCATTTTTCTCCTCCATCTCACAAAATTCTTTCAGGTTTCATTTATTCTTTTCCTTTTCATCTTTCCATCATAATCGTTTTCTTTTCCTTCGTTTTTCAAATTGAATTCATTATACTAATTTGATTCAGTTAAATTATTATTCTTTCATTAACACGTGACTGCATGTGGAACTTAACAACGTATTTATATACTCATATATATAATATATTACTCAGAATAAACAGGTGGCTAGTTTTGACATCTGTTCTAAAAGTATTCAATTATCTTTAGTCGTTTTTTTAATTCAGTTTTCTTGTTTCTTCAGTTTCGGGCTTTACATTTCAAGAGAAAGAAATGTTTAATCGTCCATAAAGACGATACAGTATAATGATTCGCGAATTAATTACAATGTAATACATGATACGTCTTGTTTTTTTCGGGATTTCATTGTAAACCATTCAGTGCTTACCACGTAAAAAAAATGATGAGAAGTTTTATGCTTTAGTTTATTATTCTTCACTTTCTTTTTCCATTTTGATCGTTTCATTTTTCATACATTCGCATACATACACACACAGAGCCACACTTGAATTCACATTTGCTCAGATAGCAGGTAAAATGTTCTGTCTTTTCATGTACATAATTTGTCATAAATATTGGAAATCAACATAATTTCAATTTTCATCCGACAATAGATATTTTTTTGTTTAAGAGGCGGTTTGTTCATAATTTGTTTCATAGAAATATTTTTTTTTCTTCAACTTAAATTAATTCACATAATTTTTTTGCTTTCCCCGTTAATGAAAAATATGAATTACAAAATTGAACGAAAGAAAACTTAAAATGAAGAAGAAATAAGTTTGAAGATTTGATGGAGAGAATTGATCGATAGTAATTGTACTTCAATAAAAAGAAGAGAGAAAAAATTCAGTGAAGGGACGCTAATGTTTTTTTTCAATAATTAGAGGCCATGGGTGACGAAAATAATGAATTGGGGTATTCAATGAAAGAATGCGCTTTTTTAAGTGGAAAATCCTACATAGTATTCTTTTATTTTTTTTATCGTATGTAAATGTGCCGCCATTGCGGAAACGATTCTAGAGTATGGCTCGTTGTATTCACTCAGGAATATTAATCATTTAATTTTCGACTTCATTAGTCATCAAATGTTTTTTTTAAATTTATTTCTATTACTTTTTCATTTAATTTCTTTCATATTTATTTGAGATTAGTCGTGATTTGGCAAACGTTTACGCTTTTTTTTCTTCCTCATGCTGACAATAGTTCGCCCCGACATGAATGAAATTTCGAACTAAAAAATAACAGTTACCCCAATGATGGATAGAATTTAGTAAACGTTTATCACATCATTGGTGTTTATTTTCTTCTGTTCCTTATCTCTTTGTTCTCTTCTACTTCGTTTATATTACTCCTCAATGAAACCGGCAGTACGTTGTGAACGTTCTTGGATGAAACCACGTGTGCCATCCGGTCCTTTTGGTTGTCTAATCACCGTTAATTTTGGGCCAGCGTCTTCTAATGAAATTGTGCGGAGTCTGCTTATCAGGCGTTCCGGTCGTTGTTGGACAGATTCTCCGCTGTTAAATTGATCGATGGAAAAATAATGAAAATTTAATTGCAGCATATGACAGAACGAGAGTGAATGCAAACGTTATTGTCCCGAAAATAAATAAAAATGAAATTAATTAACTTCATCAAAATATTAAAATAACGAATAATATACCTCAGTCGCGTAACATTGCATGCCGATGATTTTCCAGTTCTTTGATTGGTAACAAGAACAAATTCTACTTGATCACCCGGTTGTAATGTCACATTATCTTTAACTTCAGTCATATGAAAGAAAAGTTTCTTTCCCTCGTCAACCTCATAGGCAAGAAATCCAAATGCACCTTTAACTGCATCAACCGTAGCAATACGTTTTTTCCTAACTGCAACTATATTACAGGCGTGTCCTTCTGTATCAATTTGAAATTGTACTGGATCATTGATTTGTAATAATTCACGTTTATTCAACAGTCCCATTATACCAAACTCGTATTGCGGTGTATTATCATCATCATTTGTTGTCAATAATGTTATTAAACCAGCATAATCTTGTTGTTCTGGATTAGCACTTCGCAATGGTCTTACGACAATACCATCAAGTACTTCACTTACTACAGCAGGACGTGGTATAGTACCACGTGGTACTAAACGTACTGTTTCAGCTGCTATACATCCACCAGTACCCCTACCATTTCCAGAATTTACTGTGCACTCAATTTCACCGCCAAGTTCTAAACTTCCTGCATCACCATCGAATGTGCTGAAGTGAAAAAATATTTCTTTCTCATGATTAATAGTTTCAATGAATCCAAAGCCATCCTTCAGAGCTGCAATGAACCCTTGACAAACTTGACCAACTGCTTTGTCATTCCCATTTTGTGTTTTCTCGGTTATTGGATTTAATAATGATATATCAACTGCCACTAATTCCTTGTTTCTCTTGACTTGGCAAATGCTAAATTTGACCTGAAATTTTAAAGTAGATTTTAGTGATAATTGCCGAGTAAATGAATGGATGGAGATATGTTGAAAAACTAGGAGGGGCATTGTTTCACTAGAAAAAGAATCTGAGTTTTTTCGATGAAATGAAAAATCGCCTATAAAAAATCGCTTAATAATGAGAGTTTTGTAAATGAAAATAATGAAATTTCGTTTTTCCAAGATTTGAGAGACATTACTTTCTGTTAAGTAAACTTATCTTATTGTACCTCTTTGTTACTGAATAAAGTTTTAGAGACATACAAATTATTCACGCACCTTGTCATTTAATTTAGGAATATTTTTAGGATCACAATCCTTCGCAAAGAAAATAATGCTCTTCTGGGTTCCATCTTTTCCAGTATAACCAATTAATCCTGGCTCTATTCCATTAACATCCTGAATAATATTACCAAGTAAGTCACTTTCTATTACGGTTTCAAATTGAACAGTCCCAGATGGTAAATGTTTGAGCCTTATGGCACTGTGCCGTAAGTTGCCGAAAAATGTTGGAGGATCCTTCATTAAAAAAAATAATTAAGAAACATATAGTTAATGTAAAAATTCGGGGAAAAAGAATGAAAAAACTGAATAAAAATAACCTGAATCACAGTAAATTCAACTTCGTCGCCAACGCTAATTTCTCTATCAATGTCAAGTACTTCATTAAAATGGAAGAACAATCTTGTATCTCGATCAACACAACGTATAAATCCAAAACCATCTTTGAGTGCTGCAATGACACCCTGTTCACGTCTTTCCCCAGAGACTGTGAATGATTCTGGCAATAACGATATTTCTGTAGCTCTTTTTAATTGATCCCTCGTATCAGTTGCAATTAGAAACTGAACCCAATCACCATGCCTGGATAGAAATGATTAAATAATTAAATTATATGAGTCGTTAAATGGAGAATGCGATAGGGATTTCGAAAAAGTGATTTGTTTGGATAGAGAAGTTTATAGCACACCAGGAATCTATTATCACTTCATCATCCCAAAAAATGTATTTTTTCTATAAAGCGAACACATTTTGCAAAAAGTAAAGACCACCACAAATCAACTTTTTCAAATTCTAGTCGTTTCGGCCATTTCATTTTCAATATTTCAATCCAAAAATAAATAAAATTAAATTTACTTGAGCGTAAAATCGCCTTTCTGATCTTTATCACCAAAGGGCACTTCCACTTCTGAATAATCTGGTGCTCTGTAACGTATACGACCTGGCAATGGATCATTCTGATGACGTGCTGCATTACCTCTCTCCAATGGCTTCAATACCTGTCCCTTCATTATTTCATTATTAACTTCTTCAAATACAATTGAGCCAGGTGGTAATTTTGTTATATTACATGCAACTTCTTTTCCATTGCGTGTTTGTATTATAAATTCAACGTCATCACCCAATTTTAATTCTTCTTTAACTGTTTTAGCTTCGCTGAAGTGAAAAAATATTTCTTTCACTACATCAGCACGTTCAATGAATCCAAAACTCTCTTTCATTGAGCACACAACACCACGATAACGTACTGGATGAGCTGGATTCTCTAATCTCACATGGCAGGCACCCAAATTTCCTCTGCGAGAAGGAAAAAAAAAATGATCAGTGGCAACTCAAGAATAAAGATCAATAAAATTTTTAGAAATGATTATTACCGTTGATTCGTTGCAATTTGAAATGATACTTTATCACCAGAACGCAAAGTAACATTTCCCTCGACATCGTCTTTGGTATATGGAAGAAAGAAACATTCTCCACGATTCTCGTAACTAATACGTCCCTGAGAATCACCAGTGGCTTGTAATTCAGTTGTAACATTACCAGTAACTCTTTCTTCACTCAATACAACTTCTGGTGCAATTTTATTAACAATACTCGCTATTGGTTTACCCGTTCTACGGTCGTATGTCATTTCAAATTCTACTGGATCACCAATTTTTAGATGCTCAATGGTACCACTAAATTGACTGAAGTGGAAAAATAAACGTGCCTGTCTCTCGCAGCACTGAATAAATCCATAAGAGTGCTGTAAAATGATCAATTTTTTCTTCAGGAAATATACTTTTTATCGTACGCCCTATTCTATTGTAAATGTCGATAACTTTGAACAGAAAATTACGAAGCATTATGAGGAAACTGCACAAATGTAGTCGAGATGTCATGCATTTGTATTTCTTCGTAATGAATTGGAGCAGTACCCAAAAAATGACTTTTAACTGATTTTTAACAATGAAAATTTGCGAATTCAAAAATAATTCATGCTTTTGATTAAATATTGTTAACAGTTCACAGATAAAAATGAAAGCAGGAGAATTTTATTTACCAATAATTTTTCAATGATACCAGCTTCACGTGGCCCTTGATTATTCGATTGATCCTGATAAGATGAATTATTAGTTGCTGCTGGTTCTGATGTAAACTGTGTACTATTTTCCATACTCAATGAACGATTAGTGAATCTAGCAGTGCCATTTCGTGGCGATGTCATCCCACTAACTGGTGGATAAACACTTGTATATGAATTTTTCCCATCGTCTTGCGGTGAACCCATGTAATTATGTAATTCACCACTGTAAGTTGTACCATTACGATAATTACTGTTTGCTGATTGAGTACCACCAACAATACTTTTTGTTGGTATTGACATTGACTTGTAGTCTAGTATAGCAGGATCAGAATTCATGATTGGCGGCTGGAACGTTTTCCACTGAGGATCGTTGGACATTGTTTCAAAAGCAAAAGAGAAAAAATATTCAATTTCTGCAACTGCTATATTAATTCAATTATTTACGTTTTTTCGTTTAACTATTATGATTATTTTATCATTTATTTTGTTTTCTTCTTCTTGTTCTTCTTTGTAGTTTTCTTACGAAGGCAGACTTGCTCCTGTGCCCCGCCTATCGCGTGTACTTAATCGCACAATATATTTATTTTAATTTTTTTCTTCTTTTTTTACTTATATTTAGAAATTTTTTAGTCTTTTCAATTGTATTTAAGTGTTAACATAGATATCACAGAATGGTTCTTGGTACCTTAAATCGTTCGTTTTCTTTAATTTTTAAAAATTTCATTCTTTATTTATTCTTTTTTTTATTTATTATTATCCTTTTTTGTTATATTGTGTGTGTTCGTCTATAATTATGAGGACGTTACGAGAAACTTGAACTTCTAAATTGTTGCAGAACGAGGGATTTCGGGGGGAGGGGGGGCGGTCGTTGGGATTTTTTAATCTTATTATTCTTTTAAAATCTTCCTTGTGTTTTTCAATTGGAACAGAAGTTTTTGGCACTCACTGACAACGAATAGAGTGTCTTTCAATTCAATTTTATTATTTTCTTTTGATAATTCTTTGTTCTTTCAATTAAGTATAATGCAAAACAGCACAATCTATCAACCATAATCACTGTCACTATTTTTTTTTATTAAACCAACCCCATCACACAAGGAGTTTTATATATAATTAATTAATTACTCTTTGTTTTTTTAAATTTTCAATTGTGTTCGCTCGATTAACCCAAGTTGAGGCAAATGAATGAAAATTTATTCAAACTTTAACGTTTCCTTTCTTTCTTTTCATATAGTTTACCGAATTAAAAAAAAATATATTGTTTCAGCACATTTCACTTTTATTCGACACACTTTTACGTATCAATTGGTTTTTAATTAAAAAATATTTTTCTATTTTGTTGTTGTTGTTCTTCCTCTTCTTGTGTGTTGAATTTTTTTCTTTCAAATCGAAAGCTGATCCGTTTTATGCAGAAATTCACAATAAAAATTTCAAAATTCTTAAGAGCAGGCTCTATTTTTTTTTCAATATTATCAATTACTTCGACAATCAATCATACCCCGTTGTTATTAGATTATTATTACTATTATTATTATTATTATTATTATTTTCCATTCAAGTAAAAAATAATTCAAACGAAAAGAAGAAAGTTTGATGATTTTTGGTTGATTTTTTTTACTTTTTTTTTCTATTTCTTTTTCTTTAAAAAAAAAGGATAAATTGTTGGCATGGAAATCCTCAGATGTCTTCAATGCGTGCTGAGTGTGGTTGTGTCGTTACAATAAACTTGATTTTTATTATTTTTTACTTCAATAATCGTTTCTCTTTCTTCAAATTTTCTTTCGAGTTAATTTTTTTTCTTTAATTCTTCAGCTCTGGGTTGAAATATAGAATTTGCAGTGAGCGTTGGTTTCAAAAATTGTCCTAAACTAACAATTACACAAGCTGAAAAATAAATGAGTAAAAATTATTTTTAATGAATCAAGGGAACCAAAAAAAAAGTCTCATGTAATAATGCAACTGCGAGTTTTTTTGTTATATCTTTTTTAATTGAATGCTTTCTTGCGGTGAAAAAAAATTGAAAGAGGAAGAAAGTGGCTTATGGAGATAGGTTATGGATGTTACTTTTTACGACGGGTTTCATTTGAATTTCCCACAAACACATTGTTGAGTGTACGGTTTATATGCGATTAAATTCAGCTTTTCGTCAAATTTAACCGAAATTAATTGAGAAATAATTTTGGAGTTGACCATAACTAAATTGATGATTAACTTGTTAAAATAATTTTATAATTTATGGGAAATTAAGAAAAATGAATGAATAATTGGAAGAAAAAACAACCGTTATTTTTAAACGAAATTTCTTTGGCCCATTTCATTATCTGGATATAGTAGTATGCATGAACAACAACCATCCGAGGAGTACATCACTACTCCGGCAGTTGTAAGTTTTTTCTATTTTTTTTCTCCTTTTTTTCAATGACACAATTTGGATTTAATGACATATCTAAGTAGTGGAGGATGATAATGCATTGATTGATTGAATAAACGAGTTTTATACAATGAAATGATCATAAATTTTTCTACAAAACTCGCAGTAAAACAATTCTAAAATGATTTATTAAACTCACCACGACACAGCACAGCACTGACGACATGCCGCCATGTTGAATGTCAACATTCACAAACGCTCTAACTGTAGAATAAATGACGCCCTCTGCTTTAGTCTAGGTTGGGGCTCTTTCAACGTGTCTATATTGGTGCGATCGGTGCTACACCCGCTCCGAAAAATTGTTTATACTCGTTCGGCATTTTTGTAAATTAAAAGACCACAATGAAATTCATTACGGATTCCCTAAGTCGATGTGCAAGAATCGGGACTTTGACGGAGTTGGAGAAATTCCCGGACGCTGTATTTGAAACACCTTTGCTGTTGCTGCACACGAAAGTAGATGATGATGATTTTTTTTAAATTTAAACTTTAATCCATTGAAAAATGTCAAGTTTATTCGGATTTATAGGGAGGCAGTGTTCCGCATTTAACGAAGGATGTTTTCAAAATGTTGACAAATGAGAAACAAATGCTGTCAGTCACTTTACCATCGACGATAACAATGGCCGAGGCTGTTCAGAGAAGCAGTTCGTTTACGGAATTCGTTAGTATGAAGGTAAGACCTTGGAATTTACAGATGAATTTTCAAAAATGTGAGTAGTAATTCTACGGAGAACTGCGACTCATTTCATTTCATCCATTCACCACTGAATAAATTCTCAGGAATATCCTACACTGCTGACAATACAAGATCCATCGGAGAAAGCCCAGCGTGGCTATCAGAAACAAGTTACAACTGGCGTGTGGAATAAACATGGACATCATGCGCTAACACCAGACAATTACATGGACATTGTTGAGGCATTTAAACCAGAAATTTACCTTGCACTATGTGATGGTAACACTGACGAATTAAGTAGTGAAAAAAGAATTTCGAAGGCTATAGAGAGAAGTAGACTGCAGTTTGAAAAATGTTATGCAAGACACAATGCATCGAGTATTTTGAAGAACACTTGGGTGCTGGGAGCTGTTGAGGGTGGATATGATCTTAATGCACGTGAAAAGTCGGTGAAATATTTGAGGGATAAAAATTTAGATGGATATGTTATCGATGGACTGCACATGAATGGACCGGATGTTCAATACATGACGTTCGACAAGATTAAAGCGGTCATGGAGCATACTTTAGTGAGTATTGTTGACCAATTCAATTGTGAATGGAAGATAAGTCGGCAGACTTGCGGCATTTTCTTTTGGAAATATCTCGGGAACCAGTGGGCTCAAAGAAAATTATCAGGAGACGATTTTTGTTGAGGATTCCATGGATTCCAACTGCAAAAAAGGCCTTTTGATAAAGTTCTCTAAACTGTGTTGTTTTCGAGATATTTTGAAATTAATCTACATGTTAATAATCCATTGAGCAACAAAAAATTATGTCCTTTTATTTATTCAAAAATATCGTGAAAAATGATACTAGCTCCCCTTTACTTTATGTGATTTTTAAGTTATTCCAATGAAAATTCTTTATAGATTCAATTCATTAAGACGTTTTTTGCAACTTCTAGGGATTATTGCCACCAGAAAAATTGAAAGTATCTATGGGCTGCTGGAGTCCTCCGGTTATTCTGGAGTTAATTAATTCTGGTGTAGATATATTTGACTCTTCTTATCCTTACGTGATGACTGAAGAATCCAAAGCAATAACTTTTATGTGCGATCATGATAATTCCAAAAATGATGAGAGTAAATTGACTATTTCAATCGCAGATAAGTGGTAAGAATCCCCTTTATTACGATGTATGTGTTTTATTGTATTCCATTTGTGCATTTATTTGTCGTGACGTTGACGTGAATCGTTGACGTGACGATTAAGAAGAAAGCGCGCATGTTTTCTATACAATTTACTTTCAATCTTTCATCATTAAGAGATGTTTTAATTAATGAAAGTATTCCATCTCTTTTGTAGTTATTCCGATGATTTCTCACCAATTTGCGCTAATTGCACGTGTTTGACATGTAAACATCATACAAGAGCGTACTTAAACCACCTTCATCATACCAAAGAATTACTTCGCTCTGTTCTTCTCATGATGTAAGTATTTAAGTATTCTAAAATTCAGAATCAAAATGGTAAAATGATTTGAACCTGTTAGATTATTAGACCCCATACGATGGGTATAAAAAAATTGTTAATAAAAAAATATGTCCGTGTTCATAGAATAATTTTCATTATAGTTATGAGATGATTTTTATTATAGTTACTGGACACCCTGTTGCACAACTTGTTCTCAAAGTTCCAGGAACTTGACATACCTTTTTTTTTGTAATTTGCTGACATCCCTCTTTAATATTGATGAATTTATTTTCAGACACAACATGCATACGTATATAAACTTCTTCAAGACAATCCGTGATCAATTAAGGAGTGGTACATTTCAAGAATTTAAAACAAATTTTTTACAAAAATTTTCATGATACAATAAATTGGAAGACATAAAAATTAATTGAATACGTTTTTTTTCATTGATAAATGAAGAACACTTTTATTTTCAAATCTGTTGAAAATATGCTTATTTATGTATTA
>JABSMS010072673.1:0-18424 GCA_018902275.1 Aleiodes sp. PSUC_FEM 10030003
TTTTCAACGAAATAAAAAAAAATAATTTTGACACATGTATTTTTACTAAAATTTCCTCAGCTTTCCAATGGAATCATCAGAAAATCTTTATCTCGCACCGTTCGATTCGAGTGTATTTTACCCCACCTTCCCCTACAATTTATATCATTTATTTTGAAAGGTATTAAAAGACTTATTCATCTTCACTTTTTTTCATAGGAATTTCTGGAGCTCATGCAGCGTGGGAAGGACTCGCAGATCGGTTAGAGCGACATAAAACTGTTGTGGCGCATCAATTAGAGGATGCAAAAATAAATCTACGCCATCGAGCAATTGCATGGAGGGATGAGAAGGAACGGTGGGAGACACGTTGGTCTTCTAAACCAGAGACAATAACACTTGATTGGGTATCTGCAATGAGAGAACGTTGGACAGCTCTTGAAGAACAGAAGGATTCTCTCATAGCTGATTGTAGTAGAGTTGGATTAGACATAAAAGAGATATTGGAGGAAGAAAATGAAGTCTCGCAGAGGCTTGAGGCTGAACTAGATGCTGAAGAGTCTAATTGTCGGTTCCAAGAGGAATTTATGCGAGAACTTGAGAATCAAGAAGCCGAAGAGTGGAGCGTTTCTCGCAGGAGGTTGCCAAGACTTCATGACTGGTTAGATTCATGGGAAGCCAGGATTAAAATACAATTGAAAAAACCAGAGGACTCCAATCAAACTGAGAAGAATGAGAAAATGACTCAGAATAAAAATATTATGGAAATCGATACATTCGTTGGGAAGAAGATTAAAGAAATACGAGGTGCCATTGAGTGGATTCAGTTACTTAGAGGGGATGAACTTGCTGAGGAGCATTGGAATGATCTGAAGGGCATAATTGGTGTTGTTGGGAATATACGAGATATTACCTTAGGTCACTTGCTAAAAGCTGCTCCAATAATTAGAGAGAACGTCGGAAAAGTTAAAGTAAGTTCATTTCCTTCTTCCCTTTTGAGAGAAATAATAAAAATGACTCATAACTTATTCTTTAGGAAATATGTAAACGAGCGATAGCAGAAAGTGGAATTCGTCAGGCCCTAACAGAGATAGAATCGTGGGAAGCATCGGCATCTCTCCATCTCCAAGAAGCCAAAGACAGCAAAAATTCACCAATTCAATTAGTTGGTGAATATGGAGAACTTTTGACCCGCGCTGGAGAATTGAAACTTCTTTTAGAGGGTGCAAAAGGTGCCTCTGGATACGAGAGATTTGCTGCACGTGCAGCACGCTGCGATACAGCCCTCATTGAGTTTGAAGAAAGAATCAAAGTGCTTGGATCGGTTCAGAGAAAATGGCTTTATTTAGAGCCTGTCTACGGGAGTGGTGCAGCACCCAATGATTCGGGAAAATGGGCACGAGCAGATAAAGAATTTAGACACCTAATGGGCGAAGTTGCAAGAGATCCGAGAGTTCCTTCGCTGAGAAGACTACCAGTGCCTGCACTCTTGAGTTTGAAAGATTTACTCGACAGATGTCAACGGAGTTTGGATGAGTTTCTAGAAGAGAAACGATCAGCCTACCCAAGGCTTTATTTCCTGAGTGATGAAGACCTCCTGGAACTTATTTCAGGTAGTGCTGCTGGCCTTCAAAATCATTTACCAAAATTATATCACGGTGTTGGTTCTATTCGGATAGAGGATGGAAGATTAACAGCAGTAATTTCGCCAGAAGATGAAGTAGTGACTCTTCCAGTTTCCATTGATCTCTCCGATCCTCTACCAAATTGGTTATCAAATTTGGAAGAAGTTCTGAGGAGAGCATTATCACAGAGCCTTGAAAGATGCCTCGTTGATTCACAGCCTGATCCTTCTATGTATCCCGCTCAGGTTCTTCTACTCTGCGGACGAATTCACTTTACTGAGCGATGTGAAGCGGCTTTGCACAATGGGAAATCTGGTTTGAAGAAGGTTGTTGAGTTTTTGGAAGTAGAGAGAGCCAGATTTCGGGGCTTGGAGGATGCTGGTGACCGATTGACTGTACAAAAAGCCAGGAATTTGCTATTGGACACTGTGCATCATTTAGAAATTACTAGGAGCCTGTTGAAGATTATGGAAAACGGAGAACCCACTAGTTGGACATGGAACAAACAACTTAGGTTTTATCGATCACGGCAGGGACCAATTGTGAAGTGTGCTGGAGCCGAATTTCCGTATAGATTTGAGTATCAAGGGGCAGCAATTGGATTGGTTAGAACTCCATTGACGGAGAGATGTTTTTTGGCACTGACTCAAGCAATGAAACTGGGACTTGGAGGTAGTCCAACTGGACCGGCTGGTACGGGCAAAACGGAGAGTGTTAAAGCACTCGCCTCTATATTGGGACGACTTGTTCTCGTTTTCAACTGTGATGAAGGTTTCAATCTTTGAATTTTTCATGATCAAATATTTTTTATTCAATAATTCTCAGATATTTCATTTCTCTAGGAATGGATGCCTATAGCATGAAAAGGATTCTCGGCGGTTTAGCACAATCAGGTGCTTGGGGGTGCTTTGATGAGTTTAATCGACTTGAGGAGAAAACTTTAAGTGCAGTAGCTATGTTAGTGCGTCCACTCCAAGAAGCTGTAAGGGATGGTTTATCACAAGTTAATCTCGGCGATCAAATCGTGAATTTGGATCCTCACTGCTGTATCTTCATCACTATGAACCCAGCTGGTGATGATTACGGAGGAAGGAACAAGCTTCCAGACTCACTAGCTAGATTATTCAGGCCCATTGGCATGGCGCATCCTGATAGATGTGACATAGTGAAGGCGCTCTTGGAGTGTGGGGGCTTTTTGGAAGCGTCTGCTCTTGCAAATCAAGTGGTTGAGATACTAGATACCTCTGAAAAACTTCTCTCTAAACAACCGCACTATGACTGGGGTTTGCGAGCTCTAAGATCAGTTCTTGATGCAATTACCACCGCCTCAATTGCTCAAACTGAGTCTGAAAGACTTCTGGAAGCTATTAAAGCAGCTATTCTACCAAAATTGACGGAGGAGGATACTGAGAAATTCTTTGGATTGCTTTGTGATGTGTTTCCAAAAATCGATTCATCAAAATCAAATGATTCCGAAGAGAAGCGTGATTTCAGACGGATTCTCGAAGAGATATGTGAAGCTAAGAATATTCAGAATGATGTGGCCCATCGATGTCAGCAGTTGTATGATCAACTTAAGAGTAGAACTGGAGTGGCAATCGTGGGTCCTCCAGGGAGTGGAAAAAGTTTAGTGAGAAACGTATTGGCGGAGGCCTTGGGAAAGTTTGGAGAAAATATTAACCAACTGATAATTTTCCCGGGGGCGGTTCCGAAAACAAGGCTGCTAGGAAAAGTCGATCCCCAAACAAGGTAATTAAATCCATAATTCTCATAATTCTCGAAGGCTTAGTTCTTCAAGTTCACGATACACTGCTGAATTATTTCAGAGAATGGAAGGAAGGTCTTCTATCCTCCGCCATCACATCAGCAGGATCATCGAATCTCTGGATAATTCTGAATGGTGACGTTGAGCCACGTTGGGCAGAGGCTCTGAATTCGGCTCTCGACGATAATAGACTGCTTACACTTCCTAGTGGAGTTGGTATCAAATTGGGACAGGGTGTAAGGTTCATTTTTGAAACTCACAAACTATCTGGAGCGAGTCCCGCAACGGTTTCTCGTCTGGGTGTCGTTCACTTAGGCAGTACGGGTCCAGCAGTTCTCCTGACTCCATTGAAGCTGGAAAAACTCCCATCGATATCGAAAAATATTGTGAGATCTCATCTCTCTGCTGTCATTGAAGCCACCTTGAAGATCACTGGGGATCAAATGTCTGCATTTGGTTTGATTGAGTCTATCTTCCCACATTTGATGAATGCTACAACGATGAATCGTGTTATATATGGATTATTTCTTGGCATTTGCCTTCAGTTGGAGGAGAAAGAGAGTAGGGTACAAGTAGCAAAATTAATATATCAATTGACAGATTCCTGGTAAGTATTTTTGCTCGTTTCTCTAATGCGATCTTTTTTCTTCAATGACGTTCTAATTGTCTTGTTTTTTAGGTGTCCAGATCCAGAAAGACCGTTGGACATTTCCTACAATTTGGAGATTGATCGATTAGAACCATTCATAGAGACTCATATCTCGATCCAAACTGATGATGGTCCTGTTTCACTTTCTAGTATTTTGGAAAGAGGCTTAGCTACAATTCTACCTTGGATAAAATCTGGACAGCCAGTTCTTTTGAGGGGGCCCAAGGGCAGCGGAAAGAACAGTCTCATTTCTGCGGCTTTATCTTCGTTGACAAATGATATGGAGTCAATGACTATTGTCAAAAGTTGCTCATTGTTTGGACTCCAAGATTTGATCATACGTCTAAAGAGAGTCTGTGTTAAATTAGAATCTTCGGTAAACGGCAGAACTTATAGGCCCAGGAATGGGAGCAGGGTCATTCTGGTGCTGAATGATATTCACTTGGCTCCAAAAGATCTTCAGGTAAGTAGCTATGAAGATGGAATGAATTGAAAGAATGAATTCACATGTTCAATTGTTGCAGGAACTAGTTCGAGAACTTCTTCAAGAAGGAGGATTCCATGAAGATGACCTTGGATTCGCTAGTCTCCCAGTAACCCTCATAGTTACTGCGGACTCATCTACAAAGTTACATCCACGTTTGAACTCTTTGCTTGCTACTCATCATCTTCCATATCCCAGTAGTAAGGACATAATTTCAATAGCAGAAGTGCATCTCCGGAATTCTTTGAAAACACTGAAAATCACTTCAGACCCATGGATCTCTAATCTCGCGTTAGCAATGCACGAATCATTATCAGTAGTGTCATCTTCAAAAGAATCTTCTTTCACCTGCGCACCTAAAGACCAGATGCAGTGGGCAGAGACACTGAGGAGTTATCCAATTCCTGAACATCTAGATGAAGTCGTCCAGTATATAATGGATTCTGGGAAGAAGCTATTTCACTCCAGATTGACAATAAAAGATCGGTCTCGTTGGAGTACATCCCTGATATCACGAATTGGTGGCTCAAGGGATTTTCCAAACGAAACTTATATTTGGAAAGGTGGCAATACTCTGTTCCCACTCGGCCCTGAAGAATGGAAATTGGAGATGGAATCAACAGCTGCTAAATGTGCAAGAGAAGGTGATCCAATCAATAAAACACTTTCTCCTCATCTATTGAGAACAACTGGATATATATCTTGGGCATTTGGTAGTCATCATCATGGAGTTATCATGATAGGCCGTCCGGGGGCAGGGAGAAGGTCAGCTAGTAAATTAGCAGCATCGTATTCTGGCCTCAGACTAATTGATGCAGGACCTGCAAGAGCTAGAATTGGTATTAAAACTGCAGTTCAGGCGGCTGGAATTGACGGTCAACCAACACTACTGTTGTTGGAAGAACATCACGCCAGAGAAGAGGGTCTCGCTGTTTTAGCTGGGGCCATTGTATCAAGAGGTGAAATACCAGGATTATTGGTCCCTGAAGAACTGGATGCACTTGTTGCGCCCTTAAATGATCTCGCGAGAAACGAAGACTACTCTGATTCTCTGGACCAATACCTTTATCATCGACTGAGGAAATTCCTTTACGTAATCGTTATCCTGGATTCTTCTAATGTGAAGAAGAACTGGTTGATTGACTCTGGGCTTCTTCAGCATTGTGTGCTGATTTCAGAAGCCCCTGGAAATGAATGGTGGACTCAAGAATCTTCTCTCAATTATTTGGCGTCAGAAATTATTACAAAATCGATGACAGGTAACGGAGAAACATCTCAAGGATTGAACACACTTGTTCAGACGCATCTGCGTGCCCCAAAATATCAGCAGTCACCTGCAAGATTTTTAGCTCTTTTGCATACATGGAAAGAACTCAGAGATGATTGGAGCAGAGTTGTAGAGAAAAAAATCGAGAGTTTCGAAGCAGGAATCAGTCGATTGAGAGAGGCTGGTGAAAGAGTATCGAAGCTTGAAGACGAGGCATCTGAACAACGAAAACAACTTGAGGAGGAGAAAAGACGGGCTAATGCAGCACTCGAGCAAATAACAGCAACAATGCGCGGTGCAACAGGGCAACGTGGCGAGATGTCAATATTGAAGGCCGATACTGAGAAAGAGAGTATAGAATTGGTCAAACGTAAAGCAGTTATCGAAAAGGAATTAGGGGAAGTAGAACCTCTAGTGGAGGCAGCAGCACATGCAGTCGCAGGTATAGGTGCCGACGCACTTGCTGAGGTGAGATCACTCAGAGCACCACCCGCCGCTGTCCGCGATGTCCTTGAGGGTGTTCTTAGGTTGATGGGAATAAGAGATACATCATGGAATAGTATGAAAACGTTTCTAGCTAAAAGAGGTGTGAAAGATGAAATTAGAACATGGGATGCTAGAAGAAGTACACCAGCAAGTCTTGAAGCTGTTTCTAGACTTATTAAAGAACGTCCTGAATCATTTGAAGAGAAAACAGCTAAAAGAGCATCAGTTGCAGCAGCTCCACTTGCTGCTTGGGTATTGGCAAATCTTCAATACGGTCAGATACTTCAGCAAGTTGCTCCACTCGAGCGTGAGCAACGTCAATTATCTGAAAAATTAACAGCAGCAGAAGCACAAATTGACAGATTGGCAGCTGGTCTTAATTCAGTTGAATCACGTGTTGCTGAATTACAGATGGAACTTGCAGAACACTCGAGAGGTGCGGCTGCACTTCAGCTACGTACTGAGGCAACTGAAACTAGTTTAGCAACAGCTAGAGCACTTTTGCAAAAACTTGATGTGGAACACAATGATTGGCAGAATCAATTTGAGGCATTAACATCGAGAAGATTTCGATTGGATGTTGAAGCAGCTGAGGTTGCTTCTTTATTGGTCTATCAGGAGCTGGGTAGGGATGATAAGTTAAAGAAAATGGCAATAGATCTGCTGATAACTGAAAGAGAACGTTTGCTGTGGCGAGCCCAAAATTTGCCGATAGATACTGGTAGTTTGCTTGGTGCTGCCTGTGCTTTGAAGGGTCCATTAGTTCCTTTCTTTATAGATCCTTCTAGCATCGCTGTTAACTGGTTGAAGGCCAATTTCGGAAATCAACTGGAAATAACAAAACCTGAGGATTCCAAATTTTTAACGTCATTAGAATTAGCAGTACGTTTTGGAAAACCTCTTCTCATCGAGGAACTTGTTGAGTTACCAGATATTTTGCTACCTCTATTGAGAAAACGGGCATTGAGACTTGGCGACAGAACTCTTCCACCTCAGAGTGGATTTAAAATGTTTTTAGCAACTAGAAGAGATGATTTGGATACACTACCAAATGAAGCTGATGCTGTACTGTTCAAAATTACCCTCGGAGCTGGTAGCAGAAGTCTAGCTGAAAGATTCATTGAAAAAGCCTTGCTTAGAGATACTCCAGAGTTGGAAAAACAAAGGAAAGAAGCTTTGGAACTTGAGGAGAGATTGTCGGGAGAGAGAGATGCTGCAAGATTAGATCTTCTTATTCAACTGGGTGCTGCTAGGGGACAAGACTTATTGCAGGAAGATCAGGAACGGCAGGGAGGTGGATTACTAAGCTCACTAGAAGCAACACAAGCAAAAGCTAGGGAGATCGCCAAGGCTCTTGAAGAAAGTCGAAAACGACGTGAGGAAGTGTCAAAGAGATCAAAAGAACATGAGAAACTTGCCAAGTTTGCTGCTGGAATTTTCAAAGCCGTTAAAACATTGACTTCTCTCAGTCCACTTTACGTTTTCTCTGTCGAAGCGTTTATGGATATTTTTTTGGAAGCTGATGCTCAGAGAAATCAGGCAATCAGCAGCGAAAAGAAGGAACAAGATATTTATGCGGAGAAAAAGTGAGTAATTATCCAGCTAGATTTTTTTTAACATAAAAAGGAAGAACTCATGTTATTTTTTGAGGATTTTTTTGTCGTTAGTTGGATATTCATACATTTATAATTGAAATTACGTAAGAGATAGAGACATATTTTTTTAAAGAAAATATGACAGTTCTGAATCATCTTCCTTTCATCTCAAGACAACTATTCTTGAGTTAATCATCACCCTCATCCCACGTAGAGGGTGGCGTGAAAGAATAAGTTCCTCCATCAATTTCCTTCGCCAGCATTGAATCACGAACTGGTGTTGTCCATTTTGGCTCTTTCATTGATTCACCTTTGAACTTGAAGCATGGTGGATGTTGCACACCAAAGAATATATACTGAACATCCTTACTAGCCTTTGTATTTACTGCATTCAGACAGGCGACCATTGTTTCACCACAAGAACATTCGGCTCTGTTGAAAAAAAATATTTCTTAATGCCACTCCCTAATTATTTTTTTAAAAGCTCTAATGTTCTTACACTCCAAATGGATGGTCATTTTTCAATCCGAACTTTGTTTCGCCAGGTGAAATCAGGGTATCACAATTAGCTCGAGCCCTGCAACATCTATCTGTCTCTTTATGTTCTCCAAGGTCATCATAATTCTCGGCATCACTTGTCTCTCCACACCATTTTGTTCCTTAAAAATTAGATTCTGAGAAATATCTCAATTTTTTCAGTAACAAATTAAATAATTTCTATATTTCCTTCTTATCAAATTAATTTTTTTATTTGGTGAACATACCTGGATAGAGTTTCAACGTATTGCGTACATAATTATCCCCGAAATCCTTAGGATTTTCATCTACTAAAGCTGAACTATCAAAAATACTATCGTCACATCCAACTAAATCTAATAGAATCCAAATGGAAATTACTCTAAAGTATCTCAACATGTTGAACCTTTTCATTTATTGTTAGAAGAAGACTTTAGCAATAGCGAACGAGACTTTTTCGATGAACTGTTTCGACCATTCAATTTTGTCTGCCTGCAAACGTTATCGGAAAATAAATGCTAGATATACAAATTTTTCGGTATTGTTCGGTAGCCTTGTGCTGTTATCGGTAGCATTGTATAGGCTCGTTATCAACTTTCAAACTTTGCATCGCTGAAAATAGCATATTTCTATTTTAATTGAAAAAGAGGTAAAATTGCTCCTTAAAACTCTAATTTAATTTATTTCCACGATTATTTTCTCAGATTAATAGCCCTAACTCTCCACTACTGTACAAAAGCTGCTTACCGAAAGCACAGGCTGCCTCTAGCTCTCCATTTAACATTATCATTAGAGCAAGTTCCGGAGAACGAGCGTAATCTTTTTCAAGATGATGTTCGCCTCAAGAAAGAAGAAGATTCGGATTTAAAATTACCAGAATGGCTTCCTGAAGAACGAAAATCTGCTGGCAGAGCTCTTGCATCCACTCTTCCCCAGGTTGCATCAAAATTGAAATCCGAATGGATGGTAGAACCGAGGAATGTCTACAAAGATCAATCATTGACAGCGTTTCAGAAAGTTCTAATTGTTCAGACACTCAGACCTGATCATCTTCATTCCGCCCTCACTAAATTCACGACAGAACAATTGGGAGTAAAGGATTTAGCACCACCACCATGGAGTTTGGAAGGAATTGCTGAGAATAACGGACAGAGGCCAGTTCTCCTGTTACTATCGCCCGGTGCTGATCCTGGGCCCGAATTGCGAGCCATTGCTGCAAAGAAGACACTTCCAGAGGGATTCCATGAAGTTTCTATGGGTCAAGGACAGGTGGAACAGGCTGAAGCTGTACTTGAGAGAATCTGCAGGTGAAAATAAATTTGACTCTTTTTCTCTTCCAGATATTCAAACTCAGATGATCACTTTTTTCCCATGATAACGAAAATGAATTAATTATAGGAACGGTGGATGGATACTCCTAAGCAATCTCCAACTTGCCCTCAATTGGCTACCACGTCTAGAAAGTTTACTTCGCAGTTCCATGTGCACAAAGGATAAAAACCCTGTCACGAGAATTTGGCTGACTACTGAAGAGTGCAAAGGTTTTTATCCTGGTTTAGCCGGAATATGTGAGAAGCTAGCTTATGAACCACCAGAAGGTGTCAAGAGAAATCTCAAGAGATCGCTTAGGCAATTGCAACAGCACAAAACACAGAATCAGAATTCTGAAGGGATTTTCATCCTTGCTTGGCTTCATGCTATTTTACAAGAGAGAAGAAGGTATTTTCCCCTCTTTCATTTTTTCGTAGAACAATAAAGAGCTAATTCTATAAAATAATTTTTTTCATTAATAGATTTGTCCCGCAAGGTTGGATTCGTTCTTATGAATGGAGCGAGGCAGACCTAGAGGCTGCACGTGAACTAATAGTTAATAGAGCATCAACATCAGAGTCAGAAGCAAACCTTGACTGGGAGGAGGGTCGTGGTCTCTTGGATGTTGCAATTTACGGTGGTAGGCTTCAAGACGAGTTCGATATGCGTGCATTGGGTGCCATACTAAGGGATATATGGACAAGGGAAGTGTTTCAAGGGAGAAAAAAGCTAGCTGGGATTATATCAGTTCCTGATGCTTGCCGAAGAGATTCATTGAAGGGGATTGAGCTATTACCAGAGTCTGATCAGCCTGTAGAGTTGTTTGGTCTTCCAGCCAATGCATTAAGATCTTGGGAACATTCAGCAGCAGAAATCGCAATATCTATGCTGAAAACTATGAGTGTAAAGGTCTCTGGAAGTATGGAGAGAAGAGCTGCTAAGAAAGTAGAGTCGAAATTGCAAAGAGATTTGGAGAATTACATTGAACAAAAGAATTCACATTTCAAAAACCCTAAACCACAAGAATCAAGTAATCTTATTGAGAATTTTCTCTTAGATGAGGAAAAACTGATGGATAAATTAATTATTAGTGTGCAGTCTGATTTGGAAAATTCAGTGGTTGAGGGTGGAAAAACACCAAGATCTTGGCTCAATCAATGGCCCGGAGGTCCCCGAGAAATTTTGCCTTTTGTTAATGGCATTTTGGCTAGACACAAAACGCTTTTATCAATGGAACCCGGAATTCCTGAAAGGATTAATCTTTCTTCGTTGACTAGGCCGAGAGCATTTTTAGCTGCACTGAAACAATACACTGCTAGAGAATCTGGATCTCCATTGGAGGAACTCAGATTACGAGCCTATTGGATCAATGGAGTCCGAAAAAATGAATGGAAGCCTTCCATTATTATTGAAGGACTCCTCATTTCAGGTATTTCAATCCCCATCTGGTAATCCGTTCCATGACGAATTCATATTTGATTTTTTTCATTAACAGGTGCGATAATCAAAGAAGGATTTTTACAAGAATTAGACGCAAACGCAGCTCCAGTTACGGCAGCACCACAATGCCAAATATCATTTGCATCTGAGGAATTAGAAGAAAACGTAACAGTTTATACCAAACACAGCTTGAAAAATCAAATCCTAGAAGTTCCACTTTATTGTGATTCACAAAGGAAGGAACTTATTTGTTCTCTACCTGTTGGCTGTCCGAGTGAGGATCGAGATCAGTGGTTGAGAAGAGGTGTTATTATACATCTTGGAGGATATTAGTCAAATCCAATCAATGCAATAATTATTATATAGTCTCTAGGTACTGCATAATAATGTCAATTACTCTTATTGATTTTTCTGAATCTCTCATATTACGCTCTTACAAACATTGGCTCATACAAAAAACGCCTGTTACCTAAACGCAAAAGGAAAGTTGCATAAAGTAACGTCTTCAACTCTTGAAATGCTCAATAGGTGTACAGCATTATTGATAATCCGAATCAATCCCTTTTCCATAATTCTTTCTTTATTTGAAATTAAAACTAATATATAATATACAGATTCAATATGTGATAAAATGTACTAAAAATTTTGGAAAAAATTCCGAATTCAAATGATAGATTACTCGTTTATATTTTTCCTTTTCAAAATTTTTCAATTACAAAATGGCAGCAACACTGTTAAGATCTGTAAATTCGAATGGAATGCTTCCATGTATCTATCATCATACAATATTGGGGGGAAAAATGGGGATGAATTTCTAGGCTGATAGTGAGTACTGATTTTTCAATCTCTGAAATTCAATTTCTTTCTGCAAATACTCTTTAACAAACGGATGATCGAGATTGGAATCTTTAAGTTGGCTCAAATAACGATTGGCAACTTCCGGGGGCTTTCCCATGTGCTGTGACAATACAATCATATTGATTAGTGTATCTGGATTATTGCTGTCCTTGTCGAGGGACTCCTGGAGGGCTGTTTCAGCTTCTTCGTATTTGGCTTGACCAATGAAACACGTTGCTTGGCCATTCAGTAACATGCTTGTGCTTGAATGCTTATCGATCATTTCCTGGAACGAGAAAATTGATATTTTGTGAGCAAATAAAACAAATATTTCTGCCGGGAGTCATAGAGAAGGATGAGTAGATGAGTCACACTACTTATTTCTAAAACTATGAGGTTTTGGAGAATTTATCAAGAGGCCTTTCCTGCAGGTAATTAAATACTTCATAAGAAATATATTTTCAATTTCTGACGTGGATACGTCTATCTGCTCAGAATATAGGGGGTCATTTCAGAGAGTGAGCGACACGCGAAACGCGACATACTATATATATCTATTACAGATATATAGTTATAGTAGGTATATGAATAGATATTATAACCGTAGTGGATTCGTTAGAGGGAGGAAGATCAAATCAAATCAGTTGGTTCTGAACCTTTGAAGGGACTTCCAGTTCTGGAATTTTCTAGAAATGACTAAAATATTCCAGAATGTTATGGAATCTTCTAGAAGATCCGTGAACGTTTCAGAATATCTCAAAAAGCTCTTCGCATATACCTTCGAAGTGCCGAATGGGCCGAACAGTTGTAGACCATTGAACGGGTTCCCTGGTCCAAAACATTCAAGAGCATTCTAGAATATTCTAAAAATTGGAAACGTTCCATCAAGCGTTCAGTTTAGTTTCATAATTTCTGTATTTAATGATTTATCTTCGATGTGGGTAAAGTTTAAGTTCTTGCACTAGGGAGTACAGTTTATATCTATGCACAGCAGTAATACATACTTAGAAATGTGGATGTAATAGCATACACGACCACGATAGACGTATGCACGTCAAAATTTGCGGCTGTAGCGAAAGATACAGCCCCTTTCTTTTTTTTCAAATATACTCGTTCCAGAGATATTGGCAAAGGCATCCACCATTTTCAATTGATCTATTTTTACGACTTCACTGAAAATCCTAATTTTAGTCTAAAATTACCTGGAAGATATAGTACGCGTCCTGAAGTTTGTCACCACCACTGCTAATATTCACCCATGCCTGTGCAAGCTGAGTCAATGTAGCATCATCATCTTTTTCCTGCATAGCCTTAAGTTCTTTCCTAGCTAAATCCAGCCTGTCCATTTTCAAATAAATTTGCAACGTAAGTGCCATACACTCCAGATTATCGGCATTGTGGAGTACCCTCAGTGCTGACTCAAGGTTTTTTTCATGGTAATAAATGGTCGCAGCGACAATCATAAAATTATGATTATCAGATTCATTGCTTGATGTTTTATCCAATTCAGCTAAAATCACCTCACGGCGATTTGGTACAGCAAAATATTCAGCCAAGAGTTTCAATGGCTGTAAATCAGTCGGTGAGGAATTGTTTATTTCATCTAATACCACGCGGAATTTTCGTTGAGCTATGTATGCACGATAGAGAAAAACATCTCTCTCCAGTGCTACGTCTGACGATGACGGCTATTTGTTGGGATTAAACAAACAAAGGAGAGTATAATTAATGCGGCACAATGCAGTATGAGTATGGGTGTAGCCTCAAAATTATCTAACTTATTCAACAATGAAATTTTTATTGAAAATCTTTATTTGAAATCAAGTATTACATGACTTACTTTGACTTTTTGGGCTTCGTTGATACATTGTTGATAATTTCCAATGTAAAAATGATTCTTAACGTCGAACAATTCGTCAACATCACCCTGCTGACGTGCCATCTTGCCCGATTCTGTGTCGGCCTGTGTGACGTTTCAGTTCCATTCGTTCCAACCTCTCACATGTTCCACGTGTTTCGTGTCGTCCATGATTCCTTGGTTATGTTTACAATGTTTTTTTTTCTGTCGGTTATGAGAGGCGAGAGTTTTGCGAAATGTCGAATTAGGAATAAATGCGAGGAAATGAGTAAATCATTCATGAATGATAATTTAGTCTTTACGAGGAATCTCTGATTTAACTGCACGCACAACAGACGCTGCTTCGGTACTTCAGCGGTGGCGCCCTCTGCCGGGAAATTATTGGAGGCTTCGTGAGAGAGTGGAAGGGGTAATTTTGTTGTTGAAGGAGAGGTTATGTTTGGTGCAACACTGGTGGTTTATTCATCCACAATATTTTGTTGAATTTTGAGGTAAAATATGTCGCCGAATTTGAAGAATCGACGGGATTCTTCGGGAGACTCGGGTGAGTTGAGGGATTAAAGGTTTTTTCATACCTAGGCCACGAAAAACGACGTTCTAACCTCGCTTCGCTCGGTTAAAAACGTCTTTTTTTCGTGTCCTCAATACAAAAAATAGTAATACGAGAAATTAATATTCGAGTGATTACAATTTGAGCGATTATCAAATTCTCAATAATTCATGAAGTACAAAATGATCTGAATTGTTCATTCATTGGACCGTTTGCTCTATTTTAAAAAAAAAATCTATATTTATAATGTTGCAAGCAAACAATTTCTATTTCTTGTTCTCAAAAATTATATTGAACCAAAAGGGCAAAAAAAGTAATTGTTAAAAATTTTCAATGAACAAAAAAAAATTTCTTCAGTTTTTTTGGAATTACTCAAAATCTCTCGGAGATACAACAATTTTGATAATATTTTTTTTTTGTAACTCTGTTTTTCCTCCACAAAGAATGTCCCGACACAGAAAAAAAACAAAGGTACAAAGTACTGTTAGAAACAGAAATATTATCGAGATGCTCCGTAATATTTGAAATTGTGATTTTCACTAATCAGAATAATAAAATCAATCAGATCCATTTATTTTCTAAAATCATCATTTGCTCGTATCAATGACATTAGCTGAGAATCTATTCCAAAAGAAAAATTTTAAAACAAAAAGAAAAAAAATGATTTCCATCATAGTAAAATTTCATCATACATTATTATTATTATTCATAAAATAATAGCTTAAATAATCGCCTCCTCCGGCAAATTTCTTCAAAAAATATTATTTCCATTACTTTTTTTTGCTTACCCGGGGCCCTGTACCGAGAATCTCTTCATCGAATATTCAGTACCTTGTACCATTCATTTTTTCCGTGCACTAACATTCCCCTATCTCCCATAAATCACTAGATATCACCAATAACCGCGTATCACCTCACTGATTTCACGCAAATTCTGCAGGTTCTGAATCAGAGAGTGGCTCAGGATCATCAGTCTCTTCACGCAGTGCATCACCAAGTTCCCGTGGTCCCGTTCCAACTCCCGGAAATCCCCGAAACGAACAGTCAGACGCAGACGACCTTCCCCAATCACCAATCTCGCGCAGAACAAGCCGCAGTCGTTCCAGAAGCACTCACAGATCAGCACCAAGTGCAGTAAACTCCCCAGCGCGATCAGGTTCACGTCACACGAGTCCAGGTTCCGTTAGAAGCAACAAATCAGGCTCCGTCAGAAGTAACAAATCAGGCTCACACAGATCAGGATCCCGAAGTGGTTCAGGTAGTGCACGTTCAGGCTCAGTTGCATCACGCAGATCAGGAAAATCACGATCAGGTTCTCCAGGTGGCAGCGCCAAGTCAGAAAGTCCGAAATCCCCAGCAAGCCAGCATTCAAACAGGTCAAGATCACGTTCAGGCAGTCACAGATCAAATGCATCAGGTTCGCCGAGGAGCAGGAGATCAGTCAGTCCAGCAAGATCAGCAAGTCCATCCTCGCCAAAGAGCAAACGCTCTGGGAGTCAAGTTAGCAAACGTTCAGGTTCCGCAGCATCTGGTGGTAGTGCAAGATCACGGAGTGGTACACCAGAGAGCAGAAGATCAAGATCAGGTTCAGCGAAAAGCGCGAGATCGGGTTCAGCGAAGAGCACAAGATCAAAATCCCCATCGAAATCCCGTTCGCAATCGCCAAAAAGTGGTAATCGTTCGCCAATAAGTCAAAAAGACGGGAGTCCAAGATCACGTGGATCAGGCAGTCCAAAGAGTCCTGATAAATCAAGCACAAAGGGCGCTAGTGATAACGAATCAAAGGGCAAGAAATCAGATGATGATAGTGACGTTGAGAAGCCAAAGCGTAAGCGTGATGGTAGTGGTTCCGGTTCAGAAACGGAAAAAGTGACAGTGAAGAAGCAAAGGCCGTTAATTGATTCAGATTCTGATGAACCTGAGGCTAAGAACGAACCGACTGCCGATGCGCTATTTGGTGATGCCAGTGATATCAGTACTGACGATGAGAAAGAAAAGGGAGGCGCGGAGAAAGCGAAGAGCCGGAGTAGAAGTAGAAGCAGGAGCAGAAGTAGAAGTAGGAGTAGAAGCAAGAGCAGGAGCAGAAGTAGAAGTAGGAGCCGAAGTCGTGGGCGATCAGAGAGCGGCGGAGAAGGTCAGGGACGTGGCGATGATGATGAGGAGAAGGAGAAGGAGGATGAACCGGAGCCGCCACCGGAAACGCGAATTGACGTTGAGATACCGAAGATAACTACTGACCTTGGAAAGGAAATACATTTTGTTAAATTGCCGAATTTTTTGTCCG
The DNA here is from genome assembly GCA_018902275.1 of Aleiodes sp. PSUC_FEM 10030003. Taxonomy (NCBI): domain Eukaryota; kingdom Metazoa; phylum Arthropoda; class Insecta; order Hymenoptera; family Braconidae; genus Aleiodes; species Aleiodes sp. PSUC_FEM 10030003. The sequence continues at coordinate 16,647 of JABSMS010072673.1, forward strand.
TTGAAACGCGACCGTTTGATCACGAAACTTACGAGGATGAGATTGATGAGGAGGAGACGCTTGATGAAGAGGGCAGGGCTAGACTGAAACTGAAGGTCGAGAATACGATTAGGTGGAAGGAAACTTTTGGTGATGATGGAAAAATGCGGAAAGAGAGCAATGCAAGATTCGTTAGGTGGTCTGATGGCAGCATGTCACTTCATCTTGGCTCGGAAATATTCGATGTCTACAAACAACCTCTGCAAGGCGATCACAATCATCTCTACATCAGACAGGGGACTGGACTTCAAGGTCAAGCTGTGTTCAGAACGAAATTAACCTTCAGACCGCATTCAACGGAATCATTTACTCACAGAAAAATGACAATGTCACTTGCTGATCGTTCACAGAAGACTTCGGGGATCAAGGTGTTGTCGCAAGTTGGCATGAATCCTGATCAGAACCGTTATGAGATGATCAAGAAAGAGGAGGAGAAACTGAGAGTTGCTATGAGGGCACAGAGTAAATCTAAGAAATCAAGCGGCAGTGGGAGAAGTAATGCTAGAGCTTCCGGAAGTTATGGCGATGCTTATCATGATGATGGCTCTGATGATGAGGGAGCTATCTCGTTGGCTGCTATCAAAAATAAATACAAGAAGGGCGGAGGAGCTAAGGGTAATTTGATACTTTGATGTTTTTATTGCTTCACTCCACATTTTTTTTTTTATTGTTTTGCGAATATCTTCGTAACGATTTAGAGAAAGAACTCAGAAGGACTTTTTGTAGTTCACGAAATTCTCTACGAAAAATGTCTTGTGAATTTTTATAAAGCTCATTATAACTGAGTTATTTTGGAAATTAGGTACTAGTGATTTTCAAATTTAGAGTACTTCACTTGTCTACTCTGAATTTCTTTTACATTCTTTTGAAAATATCTTTGGAACGAGTAGGTTTAGAGGAAATTCTCAAGAGGCCTTTTTTGTAGATAATTTTATGACATTGCAATGATCATAAAATTGAAATACTCTTCATCAACTTTAACCTTTCTTCCAGAAAAAGAAAAGATCTATTCATCAGACGAGGATGATTCAGACTTCGAGACAGCAAGACCCAAAAAGAACTTCAAAGGCAAAGTATTGAAGGACTCTGACGAAGAATCAAATGCAACGTCAGATAGTGCATCAGGAAGTGGCGGAGAGAACGAGGGTGCTGGTGGAGGAAGTGATTAATTTGTTAAAAAATTGGAAAAAAAACCATGTAGATATTTCAGTGACATTTTTTTTATAAGAAAAATCAAATAAAATCAGTTTAAATAATCGAAGCAAATAAATTCTTTGATTTATCCTCAATGGGACATCAATAGGGACAATCTTCATCTTTATTTCAAATTATTTATTACAGTCATGATTTATTTTTAATATAAATACGAATAAAAAATCGCCCATTAATAATCCATGGATGAAAAAATTATTTAATAAAGTTTATCATTAAAAAGAAATAATGAATCGAAAGAAGTCAAAATTTTCATCGCTTATTTTTTCATCGATTTTCATCACTCGATTAATTCTTTTGAACTTCAACTATTGCACTGCACAATTAATTTCTCAATCAGCAATTATCGATTATTTTTCCTCTTCCTTAATTACAAAGAGACACTGATGCAGTGTTTTCTCTAGCAGCAGCTTGAACAGCCACAATCATCTGATAAATTCCTCAAAATCAGTACTCAAAGTATAAAAAAATGTTATTTTTGCATCTAGAGAGTAAAGAACGACGTTTCTAACCTCGCTTCGCTCGGT
>JABSMS010072684.1:0-18411 GCA_018902275.1 Aleiodes sp. PSUC_FEM 10030003
GTAGTTTATCAAATTTTCTATATGTGCCTATTTTTTATTTTTTTTGAAATTATTTATTTGGTGGAGAAAAAAAATCCAAAATTTTTCAGATGTCGACTCTTTTCAGTTTCATACATTTTTGACGAATTGAGAAGACCATTGAACTGAATTTTATATTTTTTTTTCAGGTAGAAACAGATAATCCAGGAATGGACATTCATCGTACTCGTTCGAAGCTCGAAGCATTCGAGGATTTTACATCGATGAAAGCATCAGATTTAAAGTCAAGAATCGAAGAAATGCTGCGGATTAAAGTGTCCGTGAGCAATGAATTGAGAGATCTGGAGGCAAAACGTCAGAGACTCCAGATGGAGGTCAGTGGATTCACTCAGAAAATAGATGACTTGAAACAGGAACTTCTTCATCAACAAACTGATTTAGATAGATTGAAGATTAGCGTTGTCCAAGCACAGGCAGCTCAACGCGAGGCAGTTGAGCGTAATACACCAGAATTAGCACCACCGAAAAGGATTCTAATGAACACAATACCAGTGATACTTAGCAGTACTGATTCACGTGCCTGCAAAATGTACAATTGTTTTGACCACAGCAGATGTGCATTAACAAGTGGATTTCCGGTTTACCTCTATGATCCAGATTTATTTTCAATAATTAACGCAGGCTGGGATGTAGATGGCTTTCTGCGTACAACAATTAAGCAAACACTAGGATATAATCCTCATTTAACTGAAAATCCAGCGGAAGCATGTATCTACATTGTTTTAATTGGCGAATTTCTTCCCGTACCATTGATTAAATCACTCGGTTACAAAAAACCACTCGACATTAAAAAATTACACTCACTACCATACTGGGGCGGTGATGGTAGAAATCATGTACTACTAAATTTAGCACGTAGAGATTTAACTATAGCCTCTGGTAATACGTTCACCGATATTGACACAGGTCGTGCAATACTCGTTCAATCAACATACCGAAGAAATCAATTTCGTGAGGGATTTGATATGATTGTTCCACCAATATTGGGACCACCTGGGGGCGATATATGGCAGGAGTGTGCACAGATGGTACCAGCACGTAGAAAATATCTATTGTCATTCCAGGGTGAAATTAAAAATTCACGATTCACTCCAACGCCGAGACAAATTGATGACGCTGAAATTGATTTGGAGAGATTAGCAGAGGATGAGAATAATTTGGATAATTTTATAATTCAGCATTTGAAAGAGATGACGGGTGGTACTACTATGGACAAATTTCTTATGCAATTCGAGTGTATACCAGCATCCGAAGAGCAGAGTAATGAGGCCCTCGATTGGTCACTGTGCGGTACTGAATCCTCGAGAAAAGAAATACTGAAAGAATCAACTTTTTCATTGATTTTGACACCGACAAATGCGAGTTATGTTTCAACTTCTTCTATTCAAGCTAGATTATACGAAGCACTCAGATCCGGTGCAATACCAGTGATTCTTGGGGGTGATCAAATTATTTTGAGCTACAGCGAAGTTATTTCGTGGAGAAGAGCGGCAATATTTTTGCCAAAAGCGAGAGTCACGGAGATGCACTTTCTACTACGTGCAATACCCGATAATGATCTTTTGTCAATGAGAAGACAGGGTAGATTGATATGGGAGAGATACATGGGCACTGCACAGGGTGCAGTGGACACTATAATTGCTGCAATACGCGACAGACTCGGAATTCCTCCGCTTCCGGCGTCACAGTCAGCCAGTCCCAGTGTTTTTAATGAAACTTTTTACCCATTAAAAACAGACACAATAATCGCTGAACCAGAAGCTGAAGAGAGCCTTGGACCACTCGAACCGCCCTATCCTTCACCGGCATTCAAGAGAAATTACACAACAATGCTTATCAATGGTCACGAAATATGGAACGACTGGCTTGATCCATTCAATCTGTATCCGCAATTGCCATTTGACACAGTATTACCAAGTGACGCTAAATTCGTCGGATCAGAAGTTGGATTCAGACCAATTGGAAGAGGTGCTGGTGGTGCTGGTAAAGAATTCAGTGAGTCACTTGGTGGTAATCACCCAAGGGAACAATTCACCATCGTCATGCTCACGTATGAACGTGAACAAGTACTCATAAATTCATTGGCACGACTCTATGGTTTACCGTATCTCAATAAAGTACTCGTCGTTTGGAATAGTCCAAAGCCACCAATGGAGGATTTAAAGTGGCCTGACATTGGTGTACCGATTGTCGTTATAAAAGCACCGAGAAACAGTTTGAATAATCGATTTCTTCCATTTGATACAATTGAGACGGAGGCAGTTTTATCAGTTGATGATGATGCACATCTGCGACACGATGAAATTATGTTTGGCTTCAGAGTTTGGAGAGAACACAGAGATCAGGTGGTTGGATTTCCCGGTCGATTTCATGCTTGGGATCAGAATTATCATAATGCTTGGAATTACAACTCAAATTATTCATGTGAATTATCTATGGTACTAACTGGTGCTGCATTCATTCATAAACATTACATGTATCTTTATACACACTGGTTACCACAGGCAATTAGAGATAAGGTGGATGAATACATGAATTGCGAGGATATTGCTATGAATTTCTTGATTTCACATTTGACGAGAAAACCGCCAGTTAAGGTAATTGTTTTTATTAATTTGTTCTGTGTAATTTAATTGTAAATTTTCAACATTTATTCATGCTTCTGATTTTTTTTCCATTCAGGTGACGTCGCGGTGGACATTCAGATGTCCCGGATGTCCTGTTTCGCTCTCGGAGGACGATACTCACTTCCAAGAACGTCATAAATGCATAAATTTCTTCGCCCAAGTAATCATCGAATTAATATCAACCGAATAATCGCCGAATACTTATTTTCCATGACTAAATAATATTTTTTTTGCAGGTGTTTGGATATATGCCACTGCTGAACACTCAATATCGAGCAGACTCTATTCTGTTCAAGACTCGAATACCTCATGACAAACAAAAATGCTTCAAATTCATATAATAAAAGGTCACACGATGAATCCTAAACAATACTAATCCTCAAAAAAGAACAAATCCTTCTGATGGATTACTCAACGGATAATTGACGCACACACAATTTCGTTAGATCCCTTTCACAAAAAACAAAATGATCATGAATTTTCGCGTACTCTACGTACCTGTGTATTCCCGTTAACGGGCTTCGACTGCTACTAACGTAAGTTTCATTTTTTTTCTAACTACATTACGGTGCCATAAAGAATAAACTAATTTCACAAATTAGTGAGAACAATCATGGGAAATGAACAAAGTTAATGAAAAAAAAATGGTTAATTAATGGATGTAAATAGTGATTAACAGTGAACGTATCCATCATTTTTCTACCTGTTAGATTCACCTAACAGAATTCTTTGTATATAGTTTGTAGATAAATGTTTAGTAACATTTGTACATAAATATTCTTTTTAATAAAAAAAATCGAAAAAAGTAAATATCCTGCGCCCCAGGGAATTTTTCATTAAAGTAACATAGTTGAGTAGCCATGAAAATTGTTTTTCCAAGCATAGAAATTGTTTTTTTACCCCCACGAATTAATCCGTTCAATGTTGATAATTATTCACCATCGATACACGCTCTTCAGGAAGTCCCAAAAATTCTCGGGGTTCTGCATTGCGGTGAGACTGCGATTGCTATAGGACACGCGGTCAGCGCCCCTTGCAATACCCATCTCTCTTTTCTCCGCTCCTCTCTTTCCCACCCCCTTTTCCTCCCGTTTGCATGGATGATACGGGATTTGAATACATGCATGAAACATATCTGCACGGGAAGGGAGACTCATCAAAAAGTAAAAACCACAGCCAGGGTTCCGTTCTATCCACTTTGAGTCCATGCCAAGAGAGGAAGAGAGTCCCCGATTTTTTTGCTCCTTGGTTTACCAGAGCGACAGTTATCTTTTGTTGCAATCAATCATTCATTTTGAGCGTATGAAAATCATCTGCCACTGACCGCTGACTGTCTCTACTCACTTTATTTACTATGCATTTGTTTTTCTCGTTTCTCCCTTTTATTTGAACTGTTTTATCCTCCTTTTTCCATCGCGAATAGTGGTGCAGACGCTGTTTGATTGATGACACTTGGATAAATGCCAGAAAATACATTTTTGGCAGGTGCACGAACTCCCAGCCAAAACAGCAAACTGAACTTTTATCAATTTTTTAATTGTCATTAAATAATTTGAACATTCAGGTGAGAAGAAATTTTCATTCAAGCATTCGTTCGATGGTTGAGCGCTGTCAATTTTCTGTCTTTCTTTTGCACTCAATGAAACCTTCGAAATTCGAACCGAGCCCGCCAATAACCGAAATCCTGCGCAATAAAGCGAACGAGTCATTTCAGTGCCGACGATTGGCTATTTTCCGGATCAATACAGAGTTTCCCGTGACGTAAATGCGTTTATGTTTTTTCATTCGTCCTTATCGGCACAGCTTTTTTTCATTTCATTATTTACTGAATGTAAAACCGTGGGTGTACGACAATTCTCCACTCTAATTGAAGCCAAAAGATCGTGACAAAACAAGACAAACATTGATTGCCTCTGAATAATAAGAAACAAAAAAAAATTCTATTCGAGTAGAAGACGTTTGCGTTTGTACTTATGTAGTTATATTTATCGTTCACCCTCATCCTACCCCAGTAGAGAAGGACTCATCCATGGGCTCGTCAGCGCTCCCCACTATTCTAACCTGCTCACGTCTAAGTCGAGTACAGTCGAATACGCACGAAGCTTCAATTCGTCGGGGGGTTCACTTCGAGGGCGAGCCAGTGTTCGTGCATCTCGTCAACCTCGAGACGAGAATTGTATGGTCGGCACACACAATCGTTTTGATTTAGTGTCAAATGGCAAATTAAAAAAAAATTGAAAAGAGCATTAACGTAATTCAGGGTTTATATCATTAAATAATAGAATTGTTATACATAACTGTGCGTGATCAATAAATGAAGCATAAAAGAGAGAGATTATTACAAATAAAGAAATACATAATTCTGAAAACGATCAAGTTCTGTTAGTGTTTCTAGTGATAAGAATTTATGCTTTAATTCTTCATCCTCGAAGCATAATAATTGCCCTGAGAAAAGTGTAACAAGAGACACTACAAGATATACAAGACGAGAGTACGAGACTGATTATTAAAAATCCACAAAGCTAATAAAAAATTCACTCGATAAAGCTCAGTTCTCAACTGCTTTTTCTTTCGAGGTAAAAATTGACTAATTAAATTCAGTGTGTGAGTGAAGGAAAAGAAAATCATATATTCGAAGAAAAAAGTAAGGGAGCTTTTGGTCACGGGGTGGCGCGCAGGAAGAATTATTAAGTAAAAAAGAAGCTTGGAACCTGTCAATTGCTGAAAACGGAGTTTTTTCAAACAAAAAATAAAGAAAAGAATAACTAAAGAATCCAAACCAAAAACAAAAAGAAAGAAAAACTCATTTACAGAGGTATGTAAAATAAAACACTCAGCTTTACTCGGTGACACGGAAAAAAACGAGGGGAAGCGAAAGGTCATTTGACCAACGACGTTTTCGCAAGCATACAACCACTCTATTCCCAGGGTAGTCTGAGTCTTCTATCCAAGGGCGTAGACTATAAGGACCTCGGATAAAATAAAAATTCATCAACAGTGTCTTAGATATTCTTTGCAAAAAAAAGAAGAACAAAATGAATTGAATGAAATGAAAAATCGACATGTTATTATTTTTCAAGTGCACATACACCTGACGTATCTTTGACACACTCTGTTTTACTTGAATGCGTGTAACGTTTTCATGAGAAACGGCAACCCCTCTGTCCCTTTCTCTGTGTAACGTGTGTGTACCAACGTATGTGCGGGTGACTTAGCCATGTATATGTGTGCGTGCTTGAATTAAAGTGCCGCAGAGAATATAGGAGCGCCACCGAATCTCATGGCGTGAGCCACGTGAATCAAACACTAGAAGGATGGAAATTTTACAAATGTCATTAACAAAATTTCAATTGAGTAACTAATTTACCTCACTTCCTCAACAATATTCGAACACGAGCGTTCAATTAATATTGACGGACGATGAATAAAGGAATCATTAATGTTTGGAGCACTTGGATAATGGCGTTTGAACAGGTGTTACAGGGATGTGCCAGTGACCTGTTTTCCTTTCCAATCGATTTAGTGCTTCAGAATTAAGAAATTGGAAAAAGGGAGGAAAAAAAAGTGAAAATAACCAAACAATCATTGAGAGAGATAGTTGAAAAAACAACTTCATGGGACTCTCGAGAGAGGCATAAGTGTACTCAACAAATCTTGGATACAATAATTTTCTTTTTCTTTTCTCTTTAAACCAATAAAATACGAGTCTCGAGGATAAAGGAGGAGATAATAATGCGAGAGCCCCCTCCAATCGACTATCCGTGATCATGATTCGTTGGGCGGATGACGCGATTGATAAAATAAAATCGACGAGTGACAACTCCATCCTTAATAACAACGATACTGTCGACAACAGGCAATTATTAAAAAGCTGTATTGTCGACAATAATGATAGAAAAAGTGAAGAAGTTGAGGATAATACATTCACCTCGTGCCTGAATAGCATCGTTAAAATTATACGGTGGTTTAGAGAGGGCGCGAGTTACGTGAATAATGAAAACTTAATTAATGTTACTATTAAATTAATTGATAATAAATTAGCATATTATTTTATTAACAATAATAATAATTGGACAAGGTGTAATTGTGATACTTTGGTATTGCATAATTTGAATTTAATTTATGACTGTTGCTGGTCACTCTGTGGCGGATGACTCGTTTAGGAACGGAAAAAACTGTAGTATTAGACATTAATTTAGTTAATATACCGCTTTTGGGTGGACTACTTAAATTATCGTCGTTAACGCGTCGCAGGCGTCGACGTCGGTGCTCTCGTTTAACTGTGATTACGTTGATAAGTACGATTTTAATTGTCCCATGATGGCGGACCTACCTGATTTGTCACATCTCACACCCGAGGAGAGGACCATTATCGAAAGCGTTATGATGCGTCAACAGGAGGAGGAGGCCCGTGAAAAGGAAATTATGAGGTGAGAGGTCATTAATTATTTCACATAATTTCAATTGAATTATTGAATTTTACTCGTTCGATAATCGTATTTTCTTTGAGTCCGGAGAACGTTATTAATTATTCTTATGACGTTGTTCTTTGTATTGTCGATTCCAACGTGGAATGGGAAGCCGACGTGTAATCCACTAGTTCTTCACTTACTTCGATCACACTTTTAACATTTTTGCGGTATCGTCTGACATGGCCTTGTCGATAATTTTTTGTCCACTTCATTTTCCTTCTGGGCTCTTCTTTTTCTCGTTTATGCTTTTATTTTTTCGTTCATCCTTCTCCATTTCTTCGCTCGTTTTTTTATATAAATAAAGAAATATGAGGCGAGTGATTAGGAAAAAATTTTAAAGGATTGACGTTTCTTTTACCGCACAGTGTATACTTCTTTCTCTCTTTATCTCTCTTCTGCTTCTTTTACCTCGCTGGGATGTATGGTGCACTGTGAGGACGATCTTTCTGTCTCGTCTAGCCCGGGGGCCACAAACCTGGTATACCTATTTCGTCTATGAACTTGTTTTGTGAGGAGAGGAGACGAATGGATATACGGTATATTTTTTCTTCTCCACCCCACTTATTTCCACAACCGCTTTTCCTCTTTGGACTTTAATACCCGCTCGTCCTCGATTCGCAAGAGTGTCTCATTGTGTGTTCACTCCATCGTAGATATCCCGTCTCTCTCCAACTACTTTGTCCCCCCACCAATGCCACCTCATCTCCGTCCAGCCGGATTTTATTCCTCAAATGTTTACAAACTTTAAAAGTCTACACTCAATTCCACTCGTTAAAATTTCCTTCAATTTGTCTTCATTTACTCTTTCCATTTTTTCCACCCTCTTTACTGTTCCGTATGCTTCATTCGCTCTCCTCTTATTTCAGCCTGCACATCTATTTTTACATTCTAATGAAAAAAAAAGTAAGAAAATAAGATTCATGAAGTGTAGCAGACTGAGTACCTGATGTGTATATATTCAAAGTACTGAGGCACGACAGCGATTTAATTCTATTTGATCTTGCCTATCCCCCCGGACAAATTGAGTTTCATCCAAGGCAAAGGCATCACTCCCCGCTCTCAATCGCTTCTCCCTCCCTCCCTCACTCACTCTCTCTCACTACCCATCCCGTTAAAGTTCACCCCTTTCCACTTGATTCAGAAACAACCCTTGATTCTTTAGTTGCAGTGGAAAATCTCTGTTCAAAGTTGGATATAAAAAGATAAAGTAAACTTTACTTAATTCATGACAACTCGAGTTTATTTTTATTTCATCAATTTCTTTTCAAAGTCGAGATAAGTATTTGAGGTTGCACAATTTTCTGATGTTTGGCCCACTGGACGATCAGAATCGTGTTCTATTTCCATCATTCTTTCTCAACTCCCTAACCACCTTTATCCTCTTCCGTATTTCTATCGCATAAATGTTACCCTCTCCTGGCATTTCTATTCGGGTCGTTTCCACCCACGGGACATGCCCATTTCTTCCTCGGTAGTGGCTCTCCCTTTAAATCTATCTCATTCTATTTTCTATGTAGCCTCTGCCGATACGGATGACGGTGAAATCCTCATTCTATTCACTCCTCAAAGCTGGTTTGCCTGGCTCTATGTATACCATCAAACTCGGAGGGGAATGAGGAAGGAAGGAGATGAGATGAGAAAGGGAAAAACGCTGGGCGGAAGAGAGATGAGAGTTGAGGAAAGGAGATACTAACATCGATGTGATAACTCGTTTCACGATGTAATCTCTAGCTCTTTGATATCTCTGTCTCTCTCACTCTCGTGATCCTTCTTCTCCAAGGAGCAAAGAGAACAAATTTTACATTCACTCCTGCATCGTTTTTACGAGGAGTATTCTCGGAAATTACCGTCTCGAATGATATTCGTAATACAGAGAACACCAATTAATCATGCAAGGTCTTTCCATTAAGCTACTCTCAACTTGTCGAAAAGTTGGCATGATCAACCATTTTCTTTTGAATGAGAAAGAGTATAATATTGGGCGGTAGTCGCGTGCCAGTGAAACTCAAACACCGAAGGATGAGATTGAAGTGTAAGGGAGAAGAGAAGATGAGTTTGTTGAGGAATGGTATGAGGATTCTCTTTGGCCATAGGATGCAAAGATATCAGTGGCGTAATTTTGTGCCTTGGCAAAGGTGCCAGTTTAATAGATGGAGGGAGGAGTGAGTGGGTTGGTTTGATGCTTTTAGGATTGGTTTAGGAGACACCCACATTATCAAGCATTATGTGATTTACTATTTTCTTCAATTTCTTTCATTCAATTTCATTACTTTGTCTCCCTGATGTGGAAGAAGGTTAAGTAAAATGTACGTTATGAGTTAAATGAGTGGAGAGAGGAAGATGAGAAAATTTCCGATGGAAAACATGTGTCAGAATGTATTTTTCAGATTTTTTCGAACATTTGATTGTTTAGGTCAAAAATTTCTAGCCTAGCGCTTCTGCAATTATTGCATTCTCGTAATTTCTTTCTTTTTCTCAAATTTCCCGGTATCTAATTATACAGGTGAGCTCATTCTCCATCGATTCGTGTGATTGAAAATTTTTTTTAACTATCGCCAAAGAAAAAATAGAGGAATGTCTGAATTCTATAAAATGAGTTATGATTCCTAGGAATCTTCAGAAAGAAATTGACAACTTTCGGGAATGGAAAGAGTTTTAGCCTTCCATTTTCCGTCCAGGATGTTCAAACTTTCGAAGAATTCCTAAAATTAATTCCAACCCATTTTTTTATTCGGGAATTTCCTCAGCTTCTTAATAGAAGAAGCAAAAAAAATCTATTCCACATCGGTTTATTGCAATGCCCATTTTCCTATGATCCATCATGAAATATTCAAATTAAATGAAATTATCAAAACCGGTGATTACAATTGTTCTCATTATCATTTATAGACGGAAACAGGACGAGGTTCAAATTCTCGAAGAGACGATACGTGCCCGCTCGGAGAAACACAAGAAAGCGGGCATAGAGCTGGACGCTACGTGTCACATATGCATAAAAACGAAGTTTGCGGACGGGGTTGGTCACATCTGCAACTACTGCAACATACGGTGTTGTGCACGTTGCGGTGGCAAAGTCACCCTCAGATCGAACAAGGTAAGAATATCAAGTATCAAAAAAAAAAATTCCTCGCACTCTGAGAGAAGTAAAGAAAGAGAAGCGAATGATGAAAAGAAAATTGTGTGGACAATCGATACTTGGAGATAAATTATCCAAGTTTTGGTGTTTGGAATTGAGAAAGTAAGGAAAAAAGTTACTTTTTTTCATTGTTATTCTTATCGTGTGGAAAAAATGGCATATCCTTGGTCCACACTTTGGTTTATCCTCGGGCATTTTGCATTATTGCAAAGTAATATATCTCGATACCGTTAGAATCAATTTATACAACGGAGTTCACTCTGTAAAAGACGAAGAAAAAAAAGAAGTAGAAACAGTTCAGAATAATATCTCACGTCTGACGATGATCCTTTTCTGCTAACACTCGATAGACAAGAAATTCTTATTTCTTGAGAAAAGCAATATCTGTCTGACATTCCTTGACACAAAATGACCAGAGGAAAGAGAGAGCGACGGAAAAAATGATATTTCCAGGGGATAAAAGGCAAGAGAGGAGCGATTTTTTTTTATATTTGAATATTTCTTTTTTATCCTTGACATTATCTGTATTCCTCAGATGTGTAATAATAACGCTTTGGTCCAAGATATCTGCATTATTGCTGGTTTTATCTATTTTTATGCATCTTTTTGTCTGGATTCATTTGATTATCGATTTTCGATGTTACGAATTTTAATTACGAAGATCCATTTGATTAAAAGGAATTTCTGATGGAGTAAAATGCTGAAACACGTACGAAGCTCTATGTTTCATTATTCTTCTGAATAATTTTCCTAGTAGACCAAGTTCTGCTATAATTAAAATCATCTTCATTAAACTATGTACTTTATTAATTAATCCAATTTTTACTAAATTCTTGCGATCTTCAAATTATTCAATTTTTCATCAAGAATGTGTAAAATACCAAAAATATTTAACAACGTGGAATTTCCTAGCTAAATTCTTCGGATAATTACACCATTCCCCAAAATTTGTCGATACTAAATTTTCTCATAGAGAAGCCGGGTTACCCTCAGGAAAATTCATGTTGTAGATAGTTTAGAAATTGATGCAAATGAATTGTAACAACCGGAACGTCAAAGCGTGAGGAATGAGGATACTCAGTCAGTATACAAATACACACACAAGGTCGGTTGGTCGAGGAAAAGAGAAAGAAAGAGAGAGAGAGACAGAATGAGTAGTCCGGGGGTAGGTTACGAAGTTTTATATCCCTTCGGTTTTAGCATGAGTTTCTCTGCGTGGGCCCATGAATGGGGCGCGTCCCTGCGTGACGTCACTGGAGGTTTGTGCGCCGCGTCGAGCACGAGAGAGTAAGGAGACAAGCTATTTTACTAGAGTGGAAAAGAGAACGACTTTGTGTTAGAAGAACGAGGCAAAGAGAGCGAGAAAGCAAAGGAGAGAGAGAGAGGGAAGCAATGGTAGGAGAAAAGCGTCGGGACTATGAGGAGAGAGGCGCTTGAAAACTGGTGGGGATGGCGGCGCGCGGATGTGCGGAAGGGACCGCGGGCGACGTGACGCAACATATTGATCTAAGTTTGGACGGGGGCATGAAACGTGAGGGCAGAGGGATGAAATACAGGCCGCTCGTCAGACCTACATACACGCAATCCCATTCTCACTATTTTTTTTTAATCCCTCCTTTTTAACTCGTCAAATTATCTACCACCCCTTGTGCTCATCATTTCAGCCATTTCATTGTCAACATTTCTTCTTTTTTTTTTCTTATTTTTATTATTATTTTCTTTTCTCTCCATTGAAATAAATGCCCTGACATTAGGTTAATAGACGTGAAATCGATTTGTAGAGTAAATGGAAAACAAAAGTGAGAGAAATGAAAATAAGAGGAAGAGAGAGAATGAGGGAGAAAAAGCGTAGTGTCATCGTTAAGATCTTTTTAACATGTCACTTTTGCTTCAGGGGTGTGAGGCAAATGAGCGATTAAAATCTGTATAGGCGATGCGCTTTAGTGTTCACGACGGTAACAGTTATTACCCCACGTGTCACTGAGTTACCAGCCAAGTCCCTATCGATAGGCAGTAGTGTTTTATCTTCGAAGCGATTTACGGGCCAGACCCACTTTTTTTCTCTTTCTTCTACCAATATATATATATGTATATATTTTTACCTTGGGCTTGCACACACACTCTCATTTTCCTCTCTCTCCCTCTCACGTCCACTCGGGCCACCCCAAGTGAAAATTATCGATCCAGCGTATACCAAACGATATGGTTCAGCCCACCGGGGGAGGCGCGGGAAAATGGGAAATTTCGTTACTTGAAATTTCATGACACCTTTTCTTCCTTTCATTTCGTTATCAATATTTAATTTTCTGAATGAATTATTAAGAGGATTTTGTTCCTTTATTCTATCAGAGACATGAAAATCCATATATATTACAATGTAATTTTTATTTTACATATTCATCGAATACAAAAAAAACATCACCAATCCACTGAAGCTCCTGCAACGCTTCCGCAGTGCGATCGATCAAAATAACAGAGAAACGTTGGGGTTTACGTGGCATCTCTCCCGTACATCCACGATTGTCTCTCCACTTTACTTTCTCACTGGCATCATCTTGTTGTTTCTCTTGTTCTCCCCTCATCCTCCAACGAACGAAAAAAATGAGAAAAAATTGAGCCCTTGAAACTTGTAAAAAAAAACATTCCAGAAGTATTGAAAATTACTTGGGTTCTGGAGGAAGAAGAGAAAAAAATTAGCCAGAGGGCTCTTGGAGGAGGGGATGAAGGAGCGCCTGCAAGTGACGGTAATTCTAATGGTATCGAACTCTGTCCAAGAAGGCATCCGCCATTTCTCAATGTATATACAGCTGTCCCGTAGCTCTCCTCCTCCTCCTCATCCTTTTCACTTCCTATCTCGGAAAAACTCGTAGGTCCAGAATGGATTTACCTCTCCACCTTGGAGAAAGAGTTTTGCTCCACTGGGCTCTCATATGTTGGCCAAATCTAAGAATAAGTTTTCGGTACACATTCGAAACAACCCTCCGGGGGTTATCATCAAACTGCAAAAATATTGTCCACATGTTCGTCACCATCTTTTTTTTATTTCATATATTCTTAACATTTTATCTTCTCTATTCACTTGCATAAGTTTCTCCCTCCATTATTTTTCTTTTCTATCGTGATAATTTCGAGTTACTTGAACCACTCAAATTGTGTAATCCGAGAGAGACAAAGAGAGAAATTGAGAGATACTGTCAAGTACGATCAGTGAAGATTATCCGGGTGTATATCCCTCTGGAGAATAATTAAATGCAGTCTCACGGATTCTCGCAAATGTCGAAGCCATTCCTCGTGGCTCATCTCTTTTCTCAAGATGAATTTATGCTAAGACACGAGCTCACTGAGTTGAAGAACCAGAAGAGTGCATTGATATTGTAAACTCATTGAAAAGAATCAACTGAATTTATTTCAATGAATTACAATAAAATTCAATAAATAGAAGAAATATGAATGAATGATTTCATCAATTTTTCACATTAGCGGAACGATTGAATTGAAAACTTGGAATTAGTTACGATTCCAGTTGCTCTCCACTGAGAGTTTTAGAAGTAAATTTCAACTCCAATAGGGGCACTGAATGATTCTTGCGAAAGGAGAGATAAACCTGAATTAGGTCGCGGGTGATTCGGCCAGTTTGATATATATAATTCCTCTCGTCACTGATTCCCTTGTTCCTCAACCGAGTCTTTCCTCACTTTCGTATCCAAAGATGCACCCACCACCATTCTCCTTATCCCAAATGTGAAATCTTTCATACTTTGAACAATGGTAGCGTCATCTTGGGCCTTATTCGAAGCCATTCGATTTTCATTCCATTCAAACCTATTGATTCAATTCTTTCCAACGTAATTAATGATAATTACCCAATGAATCAAATCAGTGGAAGACACGAATAAGTAAGAAGAAGGGGAAATCTCCAATTAAAATTTTTTAATCTGAAAGTAATGGAATACCTTATTCCACGATTCTTTCTCATCCAGCTCTATCCGAGATTAATCTGAAGTAGAAAGAAAAACGGAGTTCACAATTTGGACCTTCTTTTTTGAAAAAAGAAATTGATAAAATGCGACTGCAATTGTCGTCATCTTTGATTCTAGAGGCTCCAAAGTAGAACCAAAAGTTTACAGTCTCTCTGCTCCTTGAGCACACATAAAAGTATGAGGAAAATGTACAATACAGTAGTAGAAGGAAGAATAGTGGGGCTGTTGGTATTGGTCGTTTCGAAAATTTAACGATTGCACACCACTAAAGGTTGTTCTATTCCCGTGGGGTAATAGTATGAGAGTTGATGTTGGATACAAATTTTTATTGCCACCTCATTTCGATCGTTCAACAGTGTCATTACAATCGATTATTTCCAGTCTTTTTCAATCACGCAAATATATTGAAGAGGAGAATTGCAGAGAGATAAACATTTATGTAATGTTTCGTCAATGATGTGTTTGAGATGGGACTATTATCGATTCCTGATTGTCGAAATGTTACGATACGATTGCATCATACTGGTGGGCTCTATTTTATTCCGTAACACAAACGCCCTAATGAAATTTCAATTTACCATTGACCATTTTGGTGAGCTCTTTGCAATCTCATTCAATAGAGTTTATCTTGATTCTTCTTTCCTTCCCTAAATTCTTTAAATCTCAGCGAAGGGGAAATAAAACTATTGAGCCCTTTTATTCACCATTATTCACTGAATAATATCGAATCATAGTAGACACAATAAGAAATGAATTGAATTCAAATAAATTGATTCTCTAGATTCATTGAATTTGATTGACACTCAATGCTTGAATTTCAGGTGATATGGGTTTGTATTCTGTGCCGGAAGAAACAAGAACTACTCTCAAAAACAGGCCAGTGGATGTCAAAATCTGGCCTTGGTGCTGCAGACGCAGCAATGTTGAGGAGAATGCAGGAAGACATGCAGGGTACACCGGTTCATTCGGATTTGACACAGGACAGGAGACCAAAACTTGAACGTGCTCACAGTGCTGCTGAGAAGGAAAATCTCCCGCTACTTCAAAGTAGTGGAAGTCTACTCAGGCGGCAGTACTCACAACAGGAGCAGGTAAATATCATTTTCATTGTGTAAATGCTGAAAGTAAATTACTCTCCAAAGATTTATTCAATAATCTCTTCGAATAAACTTTGAGCATATTGTTCAAATTCACATTTTCCTTCTAATATCTCTGATTTTAATTGTCGAAAATATTTGGAAAAAGTTGCAAATGAAAGCAGAGATGATTTCCTATCAATTACGTTCTTGCCGCATGAAATTTTTGGAAAAACTGGAAAGAATGTGATCAGCTCTATGGTAACCATGTTGACCAAAAAACTCGAATTTTGTAAAAAATGGAAAAAAAAATATTTTTACACATTTTCCACCTACAATTTGCTCAGCTTCCCAATGGATCTATCAAAATTAACCTATCTTCAATATTTCTCTCGATTTCTCGCGATTTTCATAATATGAAACATCGAAACTGAGGTGTGTCCAATCTACCCTTTGTGTCCATTTTACCCCACCTTTCCCTACTATCAGAATATCACAAATTTCAAAGAGCACAGTATCGGAATTTTCATGATGGAATTTTTTTAATTCAACATGCCAGGATTTTAAATCACCTAGTGTTAATAATCATTTTTTACCTACGCGGTCTAGTCCATAATATTAAATTATGAATAATCTATTAAAAAAATTAATTGTATTCCGATTGATTATCTTGATAAAAAGCGTTGAATGTGTATTATTCATTTATTAAAATTATCATCATTATTGTTATTATATCATTTTTTTAAATTTTTTGCTGAAAATGAAGATCTTTCAATTTCATCATATTTTTTAAATATGACATTTTGAGTTAATAATATTTTTTAGTTATGATATTTTGATGTGATATTTTAGGAGGTAACCAACTCTATCAATATCTGTGTTTGGGAAATTGCTCACGGCAGAGTGTGTGTATACCATCTCCAAAAGGAAAAGAAAAATCATCTCATTTTCATCTACCTGATGCTACCGATTCCCGGATTATAATTTGCCAAAGTTCCGCCTAGTTTCTACCAAACTGTAGAATCAAAGTTTCCTCCTCCCCCACTGTCTGATAGTATGAATTTGGATACCTCCGGCTGTCGTAACTCAAAGTGCATTATCGGTGAAAGTATCAAGTTGTATCGGTTCGTCCTCTATAACAAAAGCTCTTTCTGTGCTTCACTCCATACTGGAAACCTCTTTGCAAGCCCAGCAACTTTGTGCCCTCGAGACAAGAAAATTCCTTGAGTGTACAAATTTTCATGTACAACGTGCATTTCTCAGTCACTGCTCTCTCCATACTGTTTCTCCGTTTTTTTTATATATTTATTATAAGTTTTACTCTTTGGGTCAATGGCTCCAACCCTCAAGGTACTTTGGTAGAACCATTATCGACGGAAATAGAGAAGAAGACTGCGTTTATATGGCTATAGGATGAGTTTCAGAGTGGATCGATCATTTCTACAGAAGACTAATGAAAAAGTTTCGTACGAGGACGCGCCACTGGCCGAAAGCCATTAAACTCCAGACGTTGCACGGTTCGCCAACCCGTTCAAGGAAATTGCCTTTTATTTATTAACGTCAAACATATTTTTCCCCTTCCATCTATCCATTATTTTTTCTTCATCTCCCCTCATTTGTTCGTATTTTCCTCTCATTTACTATACCTCGTTATTTTAAAGGATGGATTATTGAAGTTTATTCCTTATTTTGCAGATTACAACTCGCAGAATGTCAACGAGCGACAGCGGTGTAGAGATGTCAGTATCTCCACACTCTAGAAGTCTGCCGACACCTCACGTTGTCGCTAGTTCTTATCCACAACCAACACCAAGACATCCGGCTGCATTTCCCGAGGACGATCCTAATCTTTATCGTGGTGAATTGGACGGACTTATGAGACAGCATGCCCAGACTTATCAGAGAACGAGACAAATTTATCAAGTAAGTTAATGAACGAATAAACGTGCAAATGAGAAGAAGGGCGTGCCTTTTAATTCGTTGACCAAAGTATTCTCATAATTCCCCTTGAAATTCGATTTTAAAATAATCTCTTCTCAAAAGGAAAATTCAGATATTTCAATGGGCTACTCAACCGGAGGGGACGCATCTCGAGTTCATCCGACTCAGCATCACTCGGTTCATCCAATACAGAGTGGTCATCCCTCCCAGCAGTCAGCTGGTAATGTACCTGGTGCACTTCATCAACAACGTAGTTTCAGTAGCAGTGAAGAGGAACGGAGTACACCAGAATGTGCGAGCGACGAGCCCGACGAATCAGAGAAGGGTGAGTCCACTCACTACTACAAAATGAAATAAAAAAGAGGAAAAAAATTAACCCGTCCTTATCTAGTTCGTTAATAGGAATTTCAGGAATTCAAATAAGATAAGTTTTCTTCTCCAAACCGAAATAACCCGGAAGTAACGAAAAACACAAAAAAGTGCAACCGATTCCTCATAAAACATTGAAATCATCTGTTTCCATTCGAGGCCTCTTTTCCCCCGCTACTTTGAGTTACAACGGAAAGAGAGGAAGAGAGGATCAGACCGTATAGTTGATTAGGCACATAGCCGGCGAAGCGTGCAGAGCAACTCAGCCACGTGCAAAGTATAGCTGCACGCGGTAGGTCGGTACAGGAATATCCAAGGCCTTCTTTCCACATATTCCCACATATTTTTTTTCTCTTTTCCTTTATTTTTCCTCTTCTTGTTTTTAAAAACATTTCATAGCTGTGTATAAACACAAGGGTCGTAAGAAGGTCAGCCAATAATTTGCATCTTTCGAATTTGTAATAGAGATTGGAAAAGAGGAAAATGACTAGAACCTTTAATCAATTCGGATTGAAGGAAAAGGGGGAAAAAATTGACACACTTTCTATTTTTCCACTTCACTTCCACTTCACACTCCAACTTCACACTTCAACTTCCACTTCACTCCCACTTCAACTTCACACTTCACACTTCACACTTCAACTTCGCCTAAAAATTTTACATAAGAATTAGAGTAATATCCATTCCGTATTTTGTACTGCATACTACAATTCATTATGTCAATTGCACAAAAGATCTCCACAACATCATTATTGTTAGAAGAACATCAGA
>JABSMS010072695.1:0-18397 GCA_018902275.1 Aleiodes sp. PSUC_FEM 10030003
TTATTATATATGAAATTTGACACATACAACACACCGGCTGCTGATGTCGCTACCATCGTCTTACTCAAGCAGCATTTTCATCAACTATATTATTATCATTATCATCCTTCGCTGCAGCTATATAAATATCAACATAATATAACATGTGGAATATTTATAATAGAATCTGATTCACTGTTTTTATTTACCACGTGTTTTAACCATAATAATGAGTACGAAAAATGATAAGAATGAAGCTAAAATACCTGAATGCCTGAAGACAGCTGTTTTATTACCAAGTTCACCTTTGCCTCTGGATACTCCAAGAATTAAGGGTAATTAAAAAGAAAAAAATTTGTTACTTGTTTTCATTAGTTATAATTATTGTGGTAATTTATTGAATTGTTTAGGATATGACTTTAATCGGGGAATTGATTACCATGAATTATTAAAAAGTTTCAATCACTCTGGATTCCAAGCTACTAATTTTGGACTTGGCGTCGATGAGATCAATAAAATGTTGGATGAAAGAGAAAAACCTCTAAATAATGATCAAAAGGACGAACATGAGGAAGATGAATTCATTAGAAGGAAAAGTCCTTGTACCATTTTCCTCGGTTACACATCAAATATGGTATCCTGTGGAGTTAGAGAAACTATTCGATTTCTCGTGCAACAAAAAATGGTGAAAACCACAGAACTTTTTTTTACATTCAAATATTGTTGATGTTCGATCGATAATTTTAAATTTCCTTGACGTTCTTTCGAAGGTAGATTGCATTGTAACAACTGCTGGTGGTATTGAAGAAGATTTAATTAAATGTTTAGCTCCCACGTATCTTGGTGATTTTAATTTGGATGGTAAAATGCTCAGAGATCGTGGCATCAATAGAATTGGAAACCTTCTGGTACCCAATAATAATTATTGTCTTTTTGAGGATTGGTTAATGCCAAAATTGGATGCGATGCTGCAGGAACAGAAGGAAAAAGTAAGTTAAGATTGGAATCAATTATTGAAAAGGAATCTTAAAACTTCTAGTTAGTAAAAAAAAAAAAAATGATGGTTTTTAGGGAATCTTATGGTCCCCCTCAAGAATAGTTCAAAGACTCGGAGAAGAAATAAACGATCCAGATTCAATTTGCTATTGGGCAGCAAAAAATAAAATTCCAATATTCAGTCCAGCTTTAACTGATGGCAGTCTCGGGGATATGATGTATTTTCATTCCTTTAAAAATCCCGGCTTAGTTGTAGATATATTGTCCGGTAGTATATTTTTTTCGTGATTTTCTCTGCTGTAATGAGATCCGTTCTATAATCCATCCTGTTGACTAAATTTTAGACTTGAAAAGATTGAATACAATGGCTTTGAAAGCAATAAATACTGGAATGATCATAATTGGCGGGGGCGTCATTAAACATCATATATGCAATGCGAATCTCATGGTAAGAATTTTAATTTAGTGTTTGTTCAATAGAATAAGGATTATATTTGACGGTGCTTTCCATTTATTTATTTTCTTCAGAGAAATGGTGCCAACTTTTCAGTATTTTTAAATACAGCAGTTGAATATGATGGCAGTGACAGCGGAGCACGGCCGGATGAGGCAATATCGTGGGGGAAAATTCGCAAAGATGCAAATCCAGTCAAAGTATAATCATTATTATAAATGCATGCAATCAATGCATGGCACAAAGCGTAATTCATTATCAGGTCAATTCATTTTGAATTTTCAGATTTATGCCGAAGCATCATTAGTATTGCCTCTTCTTGTAGGTGAAACATTTGTAAGGAGATTCCATAATATGAATAATGAATGATAATTAAAGAATAATCGAGAAATCGTAATGAAATTGCTTCACATTGATTTATCATATAAAAGTTGAATAAAGACTTGTCCTTTAAAAATATATATAGAGATAAAATTTTATTGGCAGGCAGTCAGGGGGTTGATCTAATTGCGCGTGCGTATATACAAAAAGTGAACATAGTATATATATATATACAGTTGAAAGGTAAACCCAGTAGTAAAAGGTAGGGTTGCAGGGGGTTGATGGGTTTCCACGACAGTAGGGAGAAATATCGTTTTGTCAGTTGTTTCCCGTGAGCCCGCGCACGCGGACGGGCGTGTGTGAGACTTGATCCATCCCCCACCCGCGTCTAGTTCCGTCGTGAGAGGGAAAAACAATTTCATCACCATTTTATTTTTTTTCTCCTATCTTACTTTCGTTCCTTTCCAAATTCAATAGGATATATATATATACATATAATTAACTCACTCATAATTAAAAGTGTGAGTGTAGGCATGAATGATGATGGATGTAGAGGAGACGAATGCTGCATCCACTGCGAGCTCTTCCCCGAGACCCTCGAGTCCAGTGGCCGACTCGACATTTATCAGGTAAATTATTCATTTCTTTTACCTAATTCAATAAAACGCTTCATCATTTGTAATTTGATCCTCTTTACATTGCGTATTGTAAGAGTATTCATTTGTAAAAAAAAATCCCTTGAAAACTGCATTCTTCTAATTTAATCTCTTCCTTACTCATTATTTCTTTTTAAAAAAAAAATATTATGTTTTGTTTTACATTTGGAGAAAATGCAAGCCAAAATTAACATTTTTTTCATGATTGAATAATTGGGAGTAATCGATGCGCAAACCGAAAGGAGAGGTATTATAAGAGGATTGTAATTGTCAACCTCTCATCTTCAGTTCTATTTATGTTCGAATTCGATCGTTACTTTTATTCATTTTATTATTATAAGAAATCAATTTTCCTTCAACTATTCAGAGATAACGATTCCTGGTATGTATATTTGTTATTTGCAAAATCGTAAATGATATAAAAAGTTACTTAGTCGAGGAATATGAAAAATGGGGATGTAAAAATTAAGGGCTTGTTGAAGTTTTAATCTGACGTTATGGTAACCAAAATAGGATATCTATTCACAGACGTCACGAATCTGCTCGTTTATACATTTAACATTTCACAAAGATTGCTTCAAATATGGGCAATCACAGTAAATTATTATTTTTCTACATTAAAAGCCAGAGGAGAAAGATGGAAAATCAATATTCGTAATATCTTCAAATAAAAAAAAAAACGTATTTCTTGAGTTGATTCTCAGAAGAAATGAATTATTCCAAAGCCAGAAGTATTGCCTCTGAGCCCGTACTGATTCATTCACTTATAAAAATTGAGAAAAATAAATTGATTAAGAACGCAGACAGGAAAGTAAATTGCCTCCTTATTTTATAGTGTTATTATTATGGTTTTTTTGTTCACGATTCTAATAGAATCAATGGAACATTAATCGCTGAATGATTACGGAGAAGTATCCATCAGTTTTTTTTTTTTTTTTTTTTTCATTTTTCGATAGGTAACGACAACTTTGTGTAGGTGTTTAAAATCACGCATTTAATACATTTGGAAAAAAATTCTAACATCAAAAATTTACGAAATGGATACCTGTAAAGAGAGGGATTAATGTAGAGTGGGGTTTATCAGTGATGCGTGACTCTGTACTACCCCAATTTATATTCTAGAATGATTAAAAGAGAATTACCGGAGTGATGATACTAAAAGAATGTATCCTTATTTTTCCGAACCGCGAGTGCTCTTCTATCGGTTCAATACTAGATTATAGTCCTTTCTTCCGAATCATAGAGACGCCTTTGATATTGGGCAATTTTGTTTTCTCTCATTTTCTCATTTGCCATATGAGTTATCAATGGTACTTAATGATTTTTATCAGATCCTCGAAAATAAGCCATCTATTTAGATAACTTTCCTTTGGCAATATTTGTTTTCAGTGTCAAAAGAGAGCCAAGTACAGAGGAACCGAGCAGTCCCTTGGAAGCCAACAGCCCCGGGTCAATTCTTCGCAACAACGGCAAGTATTATAATTAAAATCAAAAAATTAATCATTCATTCACGGAAAAAGAAAGCTCCCCGGTGAAATTTTCTTATAAGAGTGACTTTGCTGTAGAAAGAAAGGATTATCATGAGATATTTTCAAAAATCCATGTTTAACAGGAAAAATTGTGGAGGAAAGCTTTTGATTTGAAAAAAAAAATAATGAAATTCAAGGGAACATGTGATCATTGAGAAACTTTGCTTCACATTGAAACTGAGAACCTCTGTACAACTGTTGAGTACGATGAGCCACCCAGCTGGTAGTCACCTAGCGTTGGATCGATTCAAAAGCGCGCGGCAGCAAAAGCGCCCCACCCTATTATGTTTTTTTCTTATCCCAGAGAACATCCAAACAGCCTCCTCCGGCTCCTTTATCCTTATTCGTCTTTCTAGCAATTCAATTATTTGATTCACTCTTCCTTCTTTTTCTTCTTCTTATTCTGAAACTCTCCCCGTCAGTACTACACCGGAAACGGCTGTGTAATTGAATGTCTTCATTTTTGGTTTTACTCGAAATAAGTGAATGAGGAAGAGAGGGAGAGAGAAAAAAATATGTACTCGCGTTGTCTATGTCAAGCTTCTGTTTTGTACAAAAAAAATGCAATGGTTGCACAACCTCCCGGCCTCTTTTCTTAACCCTCGACAAATTCCGATTCTACTCTCATAACACTACCAGAGTACATCAATTGCCTTTTTTAATTGCTTTGAACTTGCTATTTCCAATGAGAGAGAAGATTTTACTTCAAGTGAGAAATTTCATGTAGACCCGACAAACAAAGTCTTGAGCGAGTCTAGAGATATGAAGATGAAGTTATGTTTATAAAAAATAAATGGGATCGTTAGGATTTTATCGAATTCAGTGCGGTTTAGCTATAAATTTTTTATTTCATGTCTTAAACACGTTTTGTACTAGATATTGGAGAAAGTTTGCGAAAGCCTTTCGATTAGCGTACTTTCCATTTGTAATTCAATTGCTTTTTTGATGTTGATTAGATTTAATTTTAGTATAACACTGCAATTCAATAGTTCTTATCCAAGTTGAGATCAGATTGGAATGAATCCTGAAAAATCTTATAATAATAATGGTAAATGAGAAAAAAAATCTTAAATATGATAATTATTATGATTTTTTTTTTGTTAATTCAATTGTTTTGCTGATGCCCGACGGAGTATAAGGATATATTGATACGGACAATTTATATGCGCGGGATGGATAGTGAGAGAGAGAGAAAGAGAGGAGATATAGTATATGTAACCGGTTTTCTCCAGGTTCATTACTCTGCCAGAAGTCGAATGCGCGCATCTCCTCTACTGCGGCCTGCTCAACCAGCATCAAGCTCTGTCAGGCGGAGCAACACATATTTAGATACAAAACTGGACGATTAAATTCATATTCACATTGTTGTTCTGGCCCTTTCTCATCAACTGAGAAATGTCATAGTATAAGGTACTTAACAATTTACCAATTAAGAATGCATCTCACCAAGTTGTACGATAAATGCCCTGATACGAAGGCTATCGTTATAATTAGTCATCACGAAATCTGAAAGAATTAAACTTGAATAGATGCATTCCTCTATTCTCAACCATCCAATGACTACGAACGAGTCACAAAAACAAACGAATACAGAGCAATAAAAGGGACAATTATCAAAATAATATTTGATGATTTTAAAATTATATGTTAATTAAAATATAAACAAGAAAGGAAAATTAAGATAAAATTTGTTTAAAAAATCCAAGAGAAGAAAAAGCATAATTATCGTCGATCTGATTATTTTGTAAATTCGTGTTATAGTACAAATTCAGTTTCAGCAATACCAAAGCAATACCGGGGATAAAGCGTTTGGTTCGGGAACACTCGGTACTTCTCGGTCAATGAACTATCGTTGGCTTGGTGAACCCAGTTGGTCCACTAGTTTCCCCCACTATTCACGAGCCAACAGTATCACTACATCCACCTTCCCTTTGGACGAGCCAATACCTCTTTGTCCCTCTTCACCTCCTAAGCCGCTCATTTAATTCCCTCTCTTTCCTCCTTTCTTTCCCATGCCTCCCCCCTCCACTCTTTTTTCTCTCTCTGTCTCTATTTGGCTTTTTGTATATCATCGTCCTTATTTATCTTTACTTGTTTCCACATTGGTTTTCTTTCTCGTTCTCCAAATGAGGAGGAGGTGAGGGGATTCCGAAAAGATCTCTTCTCCCTTCTACCTTTCTAACACATTCGAAGAGACTGATTATATTTGTATATGCCTCTGTGTGTATATATTTTTACACACAGGGGAAACATTCTCGCGCCAGGAGAGTTGCAATGCCGTAACACACCGAGCGCCGGTTTTACTTACCTCACAGGTAAACGCGTCGAGTACTCTCGCGCAACCGTCCCGCGGCTGGCTCGTGTGCGCGTGTGCAATTTATCATATCTTTCGGATTAAACATGAATAATATAAACAATGAGGGATACATTTCTATTTGAACGGAAATTGACTTTATTATTATTATTATTTTGATATTTTATTATTCAATAATTTAGTTTTTAAAGTTCATGCTATAAAATATTATGATTAAATTATCTTATTATTCAATGAAACCTCATCTATTACAAGTGAATAATATTTTCCGCACAATTATCGAATTGTTTTACTGAATATGGATGAATTTGAAAATTCGGTCCTTCCGTTATGGCAAAGCTATAATTTTTTATTTATTTTCTTGCTATTTCTTTTGCAATTTGAAAGAGCCCACGTGTCTGTTAATGAATGCGTATTTGGAAATTCCATCTACCAGTGCTCTAGTTGAAAGAAATGAAAGCATTAATATTTTAAACTCTTTTGTTTAATTTGCTTTATTCTGTTTCTTTCTGGAGTGAAAGTTTTATTTACGAATTCGGATTACTCTCCCTGTAAGGTAAATGGTGATAACTTTATGAAAATTTTTGCCATTTTACATATTTGGAATGTTGAAAAAATTATGAAGAAACGTATTAGAGAAGAATTAAAAAGAAAAAAGACATGAATAAATGTTAGTGCGTGCGGCACAGAGAGGAGGAAAAGGGGGACAGTGGAGGGAAATCATTTGAACGACAAGGTGAATGTACGGGCTTGCTGCGTGTAGATGGAACGCGGAACTCAGGCGTTGCACGAGACAAATGACCGTCTGCTTGGCCGCAAAACCGCCATTTGGATGTAACCACACGATCTTGTGAGATTCTCAAGAATTTGAATAATAAATCTCACTCATTTTACTGCTTATTCTTCATGGCAAAACAATAATGTAAATACATTGAAGGCTCATCACCATGACCAAATTAACAAATAATAAGACACATTCATTATAATTATTAAGTTATAGAGAAATGTGAATGTATTGGGAAACATTAGAATAAATAATAATAACTTTGTGAGAATTGAGAGACTGCTTGTTTCTGTGGCTGTGAGTAGAAAAGGGGAAGATCAGCTTCTATAGAGAAGTCAACGCCCGAAGATTACGGCAATGACATTCACTTTTTCTCACTTATATTCTTCCTCTATTATCGACCCCCTTTTTCGTCTCAAATTCATTTCTGTCTCATTATGAAAAAAGTGGAGAAAAAATTGAAAATTACGACTTTTCTAATAAAATTATCAAAAGAAAAGATAGATAAATCAATGAACCAATAGGGACAATTTAAAAAATTTCCATAAAATTCAAATAAATTATTTTTATCTCATTTCTTATTTTATTTTCATTTTCCTCCATTTTTCTTTAAATTCCAGCAATGGAACATGGGGCGGGGATTCCATCACGTCGAGTGAAAAACTGGCGAACGTGACGAGAAAAAAAGCGGGAAATATTGCGCGCTGCAGGAGGACGATGGGTTGAGGGCCTCAAAGGGAGAGAACAAGTTGAGAATAAAAATCACGCGAAAAATTGTGATTGGAAAGCCATCGGAGCTCAGCTGGCCGATGAGCTTGTAATAAACAAGAATTAAATAAGAAAATAAGAAAGATACAGGTGAAGAGAGAGGGAGAGAGAGAAAGAAAGGAATAATAGGGAGGATGCTTAAATAGTGATTGAGTGTACGCAATGGATTTTAAAGAAAAAAGCGTAAAAGGGAATTAAAAGGGGGTAGGGTAACTTTGTCGTTGTAAAATGGATGTTTTTAAAATCGATCAGTCGTTGACGGCTGGACTAGGTAACGCTCCGACGCCGGATACTCTAACGCCGGATGTGTCATTCGATGCTGGAAGTGAATTTAATCTTAGTTTCTTCGATGCTCCAGAAGAAAATAGTACGCATGGTTTCAGTGATCCTGGCTCAGTTGGTAGCGCCAGTGCATCACCACCACCTGGCACACCAGCAACACCTATAACTGTTAATCCTCCAATTGCCAATTTGCCGCTTGTTCAAGTGCCCTCTGGCATCGTCATTAAACAAGGTTCGTTTCTTTTTTTTTATTATTATTATTTATTAATATTTGTTTCTCAGCTTCGGAATCTCGACTATGATGATTAATAATGGAGAGCTATAACCACCATTAAAAAAAATTGATGATCAAAATTGAGTTGTCAATATTTAATCATAATGATGGTGATAATGAAACAATTTTGGGCGAGGACTTTTCCATGACTAACACATTACGAGTCACATGATTAATTTTATCATTTCATTTTGGGGGTGTACATAATATGTATCTTTGTTAATGAGAGCCCAAAAATGCTTACTTCTAATGTCCTTGAATTGTATGCAAAGAGTACGATGTGAATCGACAGAAGTGAGTAAGCTTCTTCGACTTTATATGTTTTTATCAAGGAACTCATACTCTTATTTTTAGACACATAGAAAATCAATTCCTATGCTTCGATCATAGCCCGATGTGAAGATAATCCAGTATCGTAACTCATCTTCTATTATACTACATTTTGGAGAGAAAAAAATACTACAGAGTTCTATTTTTTAGATATTCCAAGTATTGAGAATTTGTTTTTTCGTACTGTTTTTTCTCAAAATATAGGCAATTGAATTCACCTTCTTAAAAATTTATAGGATTATTTGATAAGAATCTCTGAATATCAATTCACTTTCGGTCAAGGTTTCAATTCCACTTTTGGGATTAAATCAATTTTAACAATTTCAAAATCACGACAATATGTTTTGCGAATTCATAGAAAAATTCAGACAGTACAAACTGTACATTTTTCTTTTTGTTACATATTAAATTTTTTTTTCGTAATCATTCAAGTTTCTAAAAAAAATCAGTAATTTACATTAAATTAATAGCTAATATTTTCCCATTCTATTTAGTAATTTTTTGTTTCCCAAGTTATTATATGTATACACGTACCTCTAAGGTGCAATGAACTCGACTCGTCGCAAGCAAGCAACATGGGGGAATAGGATATATTATCGGTGAAGCGATGCTACCAATGCTACCTACACAAACAATTCGTCAGGAGTTACGAATACGTAGAAACATATGCGGACACATGCAGAAGAAAACTTGGTCTATACCTATACAGATAACCTCGTGGCTAATACAAGTTCTCTCTTGCATAATCTTCGAATAATAAAATCTGGTTATTCGATAGTTGTCTATAGTTATCGATGCTTCCTTTACATTTTCTCATCTATGAAATCACACTTTATCAATTACATAAAACGAAGGATGATACTAATGCATTAGAAATACAAATTTGATATTTATCATTTTTATAGTGGTAGCTTCACATACTGAATTGTTAAGGTTTGAAAATTATTGAAAAAATATTGAAAACTTGTATGGCTGTAACAATCCGACAAGAATACGATATCTAAACAACTATAGGAAGATGCTAAGAGGTCTGACCAACACTCGGAGATTGCTACTTGGTCGCGTGTCAGAGCCTTCTTCCCAATACAACTCTGTGCACCTGCGTACATTACCAATACCCAATACTCAAATCCCATTTATGTGTAAGAGCAGAGGGGACTACTTCGACCTTGCCTTTAACCAACAGCTGGTTGGCTAACTGGCTTGGGGAAGCTTACTTTTCACCCAGACTTTTTTTTTTTAAATCTACCGTCTTTGATTCAGCCTATCCTCTTTTATTACAACTCTCACATACGATGATTAGTATATATGTAGTATAGGTCGGGCACATCAATCTGATCTCATCACTAGGCCATACACGCGTGCTATTGGGAGTGACTATGTATCGTCCAATAGCACTGAAATACATTAAAACATTAATTCTCAACCTAACGTGGCGATATCTAAAGAAAACGAAAATTTTGTTTTAATTAATCTTAAACGAGAAATGGAATAGAAGAGAAGAATGTAGAATTGAAACGAGCTGCAATATTAAGGCCCTTACTACGTGCAATAACGAATCTATAAATATCCTTCCTTCTAATTTAAAAAGCTCATTTTGATTGATAAGATTTATTTTATTTTCTTTGGAATTATTGAACGAGTAACTGTAAGAGGAGTAGCAGTAATGAAAAAGAAGTAATAAATTTCAAAAGTTTTATATATTTCTAGTCATATGGAATGAAATTGACTAGTAATATGAAACAATTCCCATTGAGCTCCAAACGACTGCATGAACGCGGAAGAGGTTTAGTCTGGTTTGTAATGTCAGGAGACGAGAAAATGCATCTCACAGTGAACCTGCTAACTTTGAATCAGAAGAAAAACTTAAGTGACTATCGCACGAAATTCATGATACTATGCCGAAGAGGAGCTAACATTTCTAAAAATATATTCTCAGTTTTGTATTTATTACTTGAATGAAAATATTCCTTGAATTATGACCAGTTATGTGCAGTGACAAATTAATTACGGTAAAGGAAAAAAAGAAGAAAAGGATATTAAGCGAGAGTTTTGAATTGAATGGTTTTTAATTTTCTCATGGTTGGGGTTAATTGTACAAATTTAATTACAACAAGGTCCCCTGATAGCTAAAGGCAGTAGTGTAGTTTGAGGATAATAGAACATGAGGAAGTAGATGGGCCACGGTTTATAGTGCCTCACAAGTGAATTTAATTAGATAACCTCGGTGGTGAATATGGAAATAGTTTGATTCTTTAGGCACAGACATTAAGTAAAACTTCATCCAGGCTATCAAGCCTAGTTTAAGGTCTCATGAATTCCATCGATATAAAATTAATGGCTGAATAAAAAAAAAAAGTAAGAGTATTTGAATAAATAAAGAAGTGATCAAACACTGTAGACACTTTCCTATGGGAGGAGACCAATACCAGAATGAGAAAGGGAAATGCGAGGCTGGAAGCACTAAAATTAGATCGTCTAATATTGCAATGCGGAACACGAGTTTATTCTTGGCTATGGGGCGAGGGACCCCTCACTAGGTTAACGCCTGTTTTTTCATTTTTTTCTATTCTTTCGGTACTATTATACTATTTTACGCTGGAGAGATATGTTGGGACAGGTCGTCAATCCAAAAAAACTCAGAAGTATTCATAAAGAAAAAAAAAATCTGTCATTACTAATAGTAATAGACAATCTCTCATGATACGAGTGATGTTTAAATTCTTGAAGCAAATAATTATGTAATGTAATACTAATGGAGTAATCAAATTTATTTTTTCTTTCTATTTATTACACGACGTGTAAAAGGCTTGCTGAGCAATTCGCTCGAGCATTCACCTTCAATTTCCCGTTATTCACACACCCGTGTCTGTTCATTCTAAATATTACGCTCGTTTCCATAATCCAAAACAGTTCATTTCAATGGCATCACAGTCAGTGATAGCTATGAATTATAGGCACTTGTATTTTAGAAGACGGGAATTTTGGACAGCCAAGTATTTTCGTATTTTCCTCTTATCTCATTAATTGCTTCTGATGATTTAATACTCATTATTCATACGATTCGAATAAAATAATCATATAGAATAAATGCAATATCGATATAACTCATTGTTCAGATTCTCCATTTCTTTTCTGTTTTCCGGTGTTTCGTTAACGAGAATAATTACCTCTAGCGCGCAGTGAGTACATACAGGGTCGTTGCACTAAGTAAACTACCAGCCGAGAGCTCATTCGCAACCATCCAGGTATATAATCAAACGTGGGATCTTTATGCGCTTCATTCCGCTCCCCCCAATTTATATGTATATAGAAAAATTTTAATTCCTCACCGTCTCCATTTTTCACTCTCTCGCCATACACATTTGTTTTTCTCCCTTTATCTCCACAGTTATTTTTCTTATTCTGTCTCGGGGAAAAAATTCTTAATGAGGCTTTGAGGTGAATATTTATTCAAATGTGACGATCCCGTTATGGAATTGCAGGTGTGTCAAAATTCAGGGCTTTAATCGATGAGAAAGTTCGAATGCTCTTCCAAGTTCATTTCACATTTAGATAATATCTCGAGTTCATGTATGTCAATCTTCAGCAAAACTTGGTGAAAAATTAATTGGGTATCAAACCTACCCTTCTATGATAACAATAATGAAAAAAAAAGTTGAAAAAGTTTGAGTGAAATTTTTTTATATCCAAACTATTAAAAGATGAGTCACTAAATTTCTAAATTATTTTTTCCCCAATTTTTCCTATCACTTGGATCAATCCCTATCGTACATGATTAATCGACGGTATTTCTACAATTTCTCGGAAGATTATAAAATTTTGTTCAATAATACTAGGGGAAGGTTGGGTAAGATGGAGACTCGAATTGAACGGTTCGAGATAGAGATTTTCTGATGATTCCATTGGAAAGCTGAGGGAATTTTAGTAAAAATTCATGTGTAAAATTAATTTTTTTGATATTTCAGAAAATTCGAGTTTTCTGTTCAAGATTTGAAGGGTACACGTTAAGTTCCATTGCATAGAATTGCAGAAATATCCTATCTTTCATACAAAATTTGACAACCAATGCTTAGTAGAAAATTGGGAATTCAAATGGCGAAATTTCGGGCTCTCTTGTAGTTACTATTATCATCGATGTTTTCTATTCATTTGTAATTGATATAGTATTATATCTCCTGCAACATACCCGGAAAAGACTCACGTTATAACCTTTATGTGCTCGCCCACTTAGAAAGGTGAAGAAAGATGAAAAAAAACAAGTATGAGAAACGGAGCTGACTCTTTTGCCTCCCCCCCCCCTCTCTTCGCATCTAAACGTTTGAATATTATTCAAGTATATAGTTTCTATTGCTACAAACACATTGCAGTTTGTTCTTCCCTGCGAGGAGGCTTGCAATCATACCATTCCTTACTCTTTTCAATTGCGTGAATAAACGCATACTTTGATCCTGTTCCGTCTTCTTATCCCGTTCTTCTCAATTCTCTCAATTGTCCACCCCATAGAAATATCAATTGATTCATATTATTCTATTTTGTTATGCTACTCCTGAGGGAATTCTATTATCTAGTTGAATTGGCAATTGCAGCGATCGAAATATCAAATTCTCCATATCCATCACTCTCTCTGTTTAATTCTTCGTGTAGGTTTCTCCACGTTAGAATACAAGAGCAAATCAATTACGTATGATGCAATAAAAATAGAAGGATCGCTTTTTATTTTCGTTAGGTTTTTTATGGAAAAGTGTCATTAGCGGCATTTTAAAACTAACAAAAATAATAGCCTGGGGTGGAGGAGAAGGAGGGAAAGTTCTTATGCGATCAGCTAGACAAGCTAAGCAATTGGCTGTGTAATTTCCGTGTTTTCGATTACATAACATCTGTCCTATAGTGCGTATCTCCTTATTTTACCAGGCCATGTTTCTTTCCGTTTACTTTTTCATTTTGATTATCACTTTATACCAAATATATTGGTGAGAGCATTGAAAAAATTATAAATATTCTTTTCATCACAGTTTCTTGGTCTTACTTTTTCTGATCATTCTCAACTAAAAATTGAAACAATTAGTATGATATATGGTATAGTGAATTTAACATTTGACAATGGTCGATTTATTACTTTCATGGTTTATCCTTTACACGTATATATTAGATCTCTACGATTACGTAAGGTATTCGAGTGTATGAAAATGGAAAAAGGATAGAAGAAAGGGATTGGAGAGTTTCGTGTTAGGGAGATCGACTATAGAAAGTGCATTGAGAAAGCGACCGAGCGAATAAATACGGTTGTAAATTAAATCCTGCCTTCTCTCCTCCGGCTTACATTTGTGCTCAGTCACTCTTCATATATACTCATTTAAAGATCACTCACAGACAATAGAATGTTTAAATACCGACAAAAACTGGAAATTCAATTCCTTAAAACTCTCTCTCTCTCTCTCTTTCCTATATTGTATTTCACAAATTTCCGGAAATTTATGCAAATATAAAGGCGATTAAGAATATCTCTCATATAAGATATAATTTTCAATATAATAATAAAAAACTGTACAGAGACAAACTTTTCATATCGCTTTCATTCCCATGGCTTGTATAATTTTTCCTCATCTTAAAATATTAATGTTATATTACTTAGTGTTATGTTTGTGCAGCCTGGATAAAAAAATACACAAAAGTCGTTATCGTTTAATATTTTGCCAAATATTTCCTTATAAAATAGATTCTTTGTATTTTTTTATCTTCCTGGTCCCTTGTATCTAAAATGTATTTATTGTGAGGAAATTGAAAAATTTATGAAACTGGTAAAACGGTATGTAATTGTACCGCGAATGAATACGAGAAAAGGCAACAGAAGCTTTCAAATAAAATTTTCATTTCCAATTGAATTGAACTCTATTTGTATATGGAATCAATGACTTTTTATAAACTTCAGTATTCAATATGTTCCAATTAATGGACTATTTCCACTCTCCATAGCTTCGAATAATTCTCAGAAACTTAAATTCTTTTATATTAATTCCTAATAATGTCATGGATGGAGTGGGAGTCCTTTAATCTCCGAAATCGTTAGCGCAAATCATAATGTACTTAGGTTACCCGAACATGGGAATTTTAATTCGAGGACGTTATGTACTCATGGCCAGACGATCATGACCCAGTTTTGCTCCTCATTTATTCTTATAAAAAAATAATTCTTATTTAAAAAATAGCATTTGCACTAAACTAATATTATTCGAGTCAGAATATGTTAAGTATTATCGGTGGGATTCCCGGCAAACTTTTATTTCGTTAAAGAACAGGTTCCTATTTGGATTATATTTTTTTATTAATTTATTGAATCGGATGAAATAATAATGATACAGATATTTCCAGATTCTTCATTCCTAAATCACTCAATTCTAAGAGAAAATTGGGAGATTGATTTTTTTAAAAAGCTGAATTAATTGGAAAAGGGTTGGACTACACAACCTTTACCGAGGGAAATCAAGAGAATATATGTGTTGTATATAGGGGAGCTTTCTATGACCTAGTTTCCATATGTCACTTTTCTGAATCTGGTAGTCATTTCGCAATTTTTTTTCTTGCTCTATCTTTCAATATTGTCACAGAGATATATGCGGATGTGCGTTACCATTTATCAAGCCTTAATAAGACAATAATCAGCTGTGAGAGGAGAAAAAAGTACAAACCAAAGAAATGTCTAGAGATGTACATGGCGTTATTTTTCCGTACTTCAAGAAAAAGTTGAGGAATCCAGCCGGCCTAACGGAGAGTTTTTTCCCTTATGCTCTGGCCATTGAACGCACTGAGACTCGTTTGGCTCTATCTCCTCAATTCTAACAATATTACTAATAAATTATCATATTCTCTGGAATGGATGAAATTTTTATGAGAAAGGAAAAAAATTAATAAAAGGGCATATAAGATAAATAAATGTTCATGTTGATGAATACAATTGGGAAAAGAGATTACTCTTTATTTCCGCGAAATCTTAAGTGGCTGAAGAGTTTTTCTGTTAGACATATTCTTTCTACCGTATTCAGCAGTAACGGTCATGAAAGATTTTCCGTTACAGTCTATAGATGCCGGTGTGGATGCATTGATGACTCCAGAAGCACAAAACCACCGCCAAAGGAAAACCGACTATATATGTAATTCCGTAACACAAAAACCGGTAGAAGTATAATTACCGTTGTACATGACAATGTGTCAATGTCATAAGGAAGATGGTAGATAAATCTATCAGTCTAATTCCTTAAAATTCTATATTTACATAAAATAGAACGTTGTATTTATAGATAGGATGTACATATCGTTATAAATACCCAACTCATTTGATTATTAAATAGAAACTGTCAATTTTCGTATTAATGTTACAGAGCAACATTACGCGGTTGCGGACTCCAACAGTTCGACTCCAGCAAAGAGTTTTGTACCATGTAAAGTGTGTGGTGACAAGGCAAGCGGTTTCCATTACGGTGTCACCAGCTGTGAGGGTTGCAAGGTCAGCTATTAATTGTCAAAGATCCAATTAGTTATCTTTTAAGAAATTTGCCCTCTCTGCTGAACTCGACAGTTTTATCTTCATTTTTTTCATTCGTGAATGTTACAGTGTACGAATATTTAGACACGATACCCAGTCCATTGAGTTCCAAAAATTATTTAATATGTCTGACTCAATGCCGAGTTTTCTACTTATACAATACAAAGTATGTAGATGGAGTTAGTGGGTGAGAGAGAGAAAACGCGTTTTACCGCCACAGCTCGATCGATCGAACGACACATGCTATAAGGGAAAATAGGGGCGAGTACCGGGGTGGGAGGTGCTTTCAAGCCCCAACGGTGAATACTTTCGTGTTGCGAGAAAATAATCGGTCTCGGTCGAGGTCGTATATGAGTGTGTCCTTTCTATGAAATATTACTATTCCCTTTTTATTATTATCAGAGAATAAAGAGAATTATATTTCTTCCGATAGATTTGTTTTTTTCATTTTTCCGATAACATTAGTATTATATAATTGGCAGAATTAATTTGGAAAAAAATTATAATGCTTTTTATAGATTCTATTTAAACAATTATCGAGAAAAATGAATCACGTGATTCTATGAAAATAAACTTTCACGTATTAAAGAGAAAATAAAAATAATGATATGTGAGATTTTTAAGCCTAGGGAAATAAATAATTTTTTGGATGTATTAAAACCTTTCCTCATGATAGATGCATACATTGTACAGAATCCGGTGAATTTTGAGCACGTCCAATATCACTCACTTGACTATTAAATTCCCCAATTGGAAGGTAATATTTTTCAATTGAAAATAATGGAGATGATATGAAATGAATTTTCCTTTATAAACTTTTATTATTTTTTTATGATAAGAGTTTGATGCTGCGGGAGCTAAATTGCATAGTGAAGACCAGGTGCATCGATATTCTATGGACTTGCGCGGGAGTAGTTGGATTCCGATTAAAACTAGGATATGGATCTCTCATTAAATAAATTTTCATAGCAAACATTTACATGAAAGGAAAACAAAAAATAAGAAAATCAATACGCTAATTAAACAAAGTTAGAATTGAATGAATATTAGATCAGCGAACAATTAATGCCGATAATAATATGATAATATATTGATAAGAACAATATTTAATTGATGGATGTATTTTCATATGTCTATCGTTCTTTCTCATGGGGATGGCGTGACAAAACATTTTCCAATATTACTTGCACTCTCTCTCTCTTCTACTGACTCATACCATGTCTGACTGTTGACGAGTGCCTGGGAGTTGAAATATGTATTCCCATTTTACCCTATTTTCTACTCCCTCGTTTTAACCTTCCTTCCACCACGTAGCTTTTCATCATGCCACTGAAAGAGAGTGATCCCCACGCAGAGACGTCTACTCACCCAACACAAAATTACGAATGAATGAAAGAATTTACTCAGCTTCAACAACGTGATTTTATAAATGAATGAATCCGCATTATTAATGTGTTTAATTAATTAATTCAATTAGTGTTAATGACTGTTTTAGGGATTTTTTCGAAGAAGCATTCAAAAACAAATAGAGTACAGGTGTTTGAGGGACGGCAAGTGTCTCGTAATAAGGCTGAACAGAAATCGTTGTCAGTACTGCAGATTTAGAAAGTGCCTGGCCGTCGGAATGTCAAGAGACTGTAAGTACAACATGTCATTGTACAAAATTATTTTATTATTTCTCTGATTATTGCCTTTTTAATTTCTTCCTGAAATCTCAACAAATCAAAAATACATCCATTTCTTATTATTTCCCCCAATAACCTTGGCTATTTATTTAATAATAAATACGTGTATGAAAAATGCCGAAAGTCGCTCTGTACCGAGGGAGATAAATTATTGGTCCGCCTTTAATCAAACTTACAAGATATAATTTCAAAATACAATAATTCATTTATTTTTTGTATAGCCGTTCGCTACGGCCGTGTGCCAAAGCGATCGAGAGAACGTGGTCCTGAGGATTCATTGGGAACGGCAGTAGCCGCACCAACTAATGTTACAACAACAACAACAGCAACAACAACAACAATAATAAAAACAGCAGCAACAACAACAACAGCAACAGCAGCAGCAATAACAACAACAACAGTCATCGGTGGAAATCAACAAATAACATCAGCAGTAGTTAACAATAATGATAGTAACAATAATAATAATAATAATAACAATA
>JABSMS010072706.1:0-18393 GCA_018902275.1 Aleiodes sp. PSUC_FEM 10030003
TGTAACATTTAATCTTGTTTTTTTCCAAAATTTTTTTCACTTCTTTGAGGGTTTTAATTATTTTTAATCAACTTCTCGCGTACGCTAATCACTATGTTTTGTGTTGATTTACTATCTACCTATTTGAGAACATCAGGTAGACAGGTAGAATAGGTAAATTAAATGATTCTTTTTTTTTTCAATTTTTCTTCAGATTTAATTTTACACGGCATTGCATTGAATGCGGGCACTCTCAAAAGCGTCTATATAATCCCATCGATTTACCCATTTTTTTTTCTTTATACACAAGTGTAGTCGCACTTTATTTGAACCCATTTGAAACAAATTCTTTAGCACTATAATTTTTTTTCTCATTTTATAAATAGAAAAGAGAGGAGGGATCGGAGCGGAGTGTCATGGACACCACTTTCTCTCGGAAAAATTTGCCACCGCTTTCCTCCTCCGAATGAGGGAGAAAAAAAAAGTTCATTTTATCGTTAAAACCTCTTATTTTTTTTCATTCATTTTAAATAATAAATTATTTGGTTTGTCACGCGCTCAGAGCGTCCTGGCACTTTTTTTTTAATTTTATAACTTGAAGAAAAAAAAAATTACATTTTCTTTTTTCATTCCACTGGTGGAATTGAGAGATCCCCGGGAATATTTATAATCCTTTTTTTTTTGTTAAAAAAAAAAGATAAAAAAAATAACATTAGAAGGTGGGCTGAATAGATTTGTTTTACTCA
This sequence comes from Aleiodes sp. PSUC_FEM 10030003, assembly GCA_018902275.1. Taxonomy (NCBI): domain Eukaryota; kingdom Metazoa; phylum Arthropoda; class Insecta; order Hymenoptera; family Braconidae; genus Aleiodes; species Aleiodes sp. PSUC_FEM 10030003. Next base: position 726 of record JABSMS010072706.1, read on the forward strand.
AATTGAGTATAATTGTAGCACTACGCCTCGAGGGAGAGAGCCTTGCATGGACCAACAATTGGCCTCGGCGAGGGGGACGGTGATTTTTTTGAAAGATTCAATGGTTGTTGACTATCAGCAATATCCACTTGTAATTCCATCATATTACTAGGACAACCCGATAAAACTAATGTAGCTGCTGTACTTGATGTCGGCCGTGGACTCGTACTACTTGTACTCGAGGCGGCCGCTGATAAATACCTAGGTGATGATGCAGGTGAATTGTTAACAACGAGATAATTCGAGGAAGATTGCTGTTGTTGGCGCGCGCCCGTCGTCGTCGTGATAACTGAGGTTGCCGGCCATCTCGAGTAGCCCGTTGTTGCACACTGCAGTAGTCCTTGCGCTTGTGGTGATGATCTAGCGCTGAGTGTCGTAGTTGACGCACATTGTTCAGCTGGTGAGGGAGATGCCGCTGGTGAGCGTGGACTCGCCTCGCCTCTCATAATATAATTGTGAATTATGTCAGTGCGTTTGAGCTGTTCAGCAGTCATCCTTGGACCCTCCATCAAACTTTTGGCTAACGTTGAATGCGTACTACTCAATAAACTCGCGCATTGTCCCTGCGTCGTTGGACTTCTCGCTGGTGGTGATGTTAGATGTAAGTGTAGCTGTGATTGTTGCTGTACAATAACTGGTTCAGCTTCAGCGCTATCCTTTTGTCTGAGTGCCCTGAATTTTTTGTGCGGCTTGTAGGCCTCATCCATTAATGAATTTGTATCGTAGAGTGGTGGTGCCTGAAGTACTCGTTTGAGTACCGGCATATCTTCAACTTCTTTGTCCTCTGATCGCGGACTTGAGCATACAGATGTCGGTGCACTACTTGCACTACTGCTTGCGGGTTTATCTGGTTTTTCCGTACCGGATTCAATGCCACTATCACTTGGTGAATCTAATTTACGGAAACGCGGACACTGCGGTGGCTGCGGAGTTTTTGACATTGTTGCACGATGTAATTCATCTTCACCTGAGCTCGTACTACCAGAATTGGCACGGCGCCTGTGGGGACACAAACCACCAGCTAGTGTTGCTGCGAGTAATGGAGCACTCGATGCATGATGACCAGGTGCGTGATGATATTCAGTCAATGATGCTACTTCACCGCTACATGTACTCTCGGTACTGGAAACACTGCCCAATGGACTCTTGACAGCTTCATCCAGTGTAACATCTGATACTGAGCCCCATCCACTCGCTGCTGGCTCCTCCTCCATTGGCCACTGTTGTTGATGTACAGGAGTGTGTTGCTGTTGTTGTTGTTGTTGTTGTTGTTGTTGTTGTTGTTGTGCCTGTTGCTGTGCTTGTTGTGCTTGCAATTGTTGCTGCTGTTCTGTCATTTTGAATGCCAATAATTTTTCAGAATGTAGCGTATTTAATGTCCTGAGATCTGGTATTTTTTTGAGCAATTCACGCAATATATCTGGATGCTGTGGATGATTTTGAGCTAGTACTGATTGTAATGCACTACGTAATTTATTGTGCATACGTTCAACAAGATCTGTATTACGTAAACCAGGTCTATCAGCTGCGATAACAACAACGGAACAGAATAAACCAAGTTCAGCGTCTGATAATCTTAATGAATTAACTCTCTCAGCAAAATCGAACATTGAATCCATTAAAAAACGTGCATTACTATTGTGTATTGAGTCTCTCTTTAGCACCTGGCCGTTTAAACATATCATACTGTTTGTTTGTCCATCGAACATACAAGCAAGACGTACTAACAGTACTTCAAAAACACCAGCTTTTAATAATGTAACCTGATCATCCTGTGCCAGCAGGTTGAAGCCAGGTATACGCTTAGCAAATTCAACAACACCCCTTATTGCCGGTGAAAATCTCTTTGAAAAATCTTGTAGTAATTCTTGTTGACCAGTTAATGGCTGTGGATTGGGATTCAATGGGCATGCCTGCAACATCAATCGAGGGAGAAGAGGTTAGTTTATTTTATCATTTCTAAATTCAAGGCTGGAGAGAAGAAATATTCATCCAGTTGTCCTCGAGCACGAAACTTTCAGTCTTTTCCTTTTCTTTTTTTTTTTCGTAATTTTTATACACAACATGTGTACACGGCATTACTTCCTACTTTACTGAGGCTGGTCAGATTTAATTCTCGAGGACAACTGGTAGAATTGAGTGTTATAGTTGAATATTTCCGCGTTTTTCGATGGCTCTTTTGTTCAAGGATTTGAGCTCTGACGGTATTTAATGTTTTTGAACTTTGGCTTAACGTTTTCATAGATAGGAGGAAGCTTCAAGTTTACGTAATGTTTGAATTTTTTGGAATTTTTTTCCTCAAGACAAAAAGAGAGAGGGAGAGAACGTTATGAGTTAAAGATTATACTAACCAAGGTTGGTGGACACGCTGTGTAGTTTGGTGTCTCTCGTGCCCTAGCGAGTACTGGAGCTACCTTATCCCTGGTAAAGTCACACGTGTCAAGGTGAGCACGGACTACTGTTTGTAAAAGACGTTGCTCGTCTTCTAATTCAGCTGCTACTGCCTTCTCTTGTGAACGACTGTGTGAGCTTTGCTGCATTGCTGCTAGAATACGAGCCTTTTCACGTTTTGGCACCCGGCCGAATCGCACAGCTGTAATTACAAGAAAAAAAAAACGGAAAAAATTAAACATTGTCATTAGCGGAATCAGTCGGTTGTATATTCTCTGAGTAATAGAGTTGTTAATACAATCAATGGATGAATCATAATCTATGAAGAAGTTAAACGATTTTGGAGTGGGGAAGAGGACACTGTGAGCTAGTGGCCTTCGTAAATGGCCATCGGTTATCGCGTGACAGTACGCTTAGAAGTTAATTGTAAGAGCGCCTCGAACGGTTTCCGTGACCGAGCAAGGTCGGCCAACAATTGTCGTATGACTACTTTATTCCGTTTTATTTTCTCCCTCCTTTATATTGTATATTATTTATTTTTCTTTATGCGTAAACACGAGGCTCTCATCATCATTTTCATTTTATTTTATTTTCCGTTTTTTTTGTTGTTCGAATTGAATTGAGAACCTGAACGGGTCGAAGGGGAAAGCGTTGGTTCACAATCACATTTGACTTTCTCAGTTGTACCACATTCATATACAACACGTGTGTGTACACATGTCAGATGAAAGTGCCACGATAGAAAGTGTACGAATAAGTATGTTTTTTTTTTCAACTCATGAGAAGCATTTTATTTATTATATTTGTTTATGTGAGTCTGTGTGTGGAGTTTTTGGTTGTTAATTATTTGTAGTCAAGACACCTACGTGCGTTGTGATAGTTGACTACACCGTTGAGGATCCCTTTCAGGATCGGTAGCTCGTCTCCCATGACTCGATAAAGTTTTGAGAAACGAATTTTTATTTTATTATATTCTCTTTTAGTAGTAATGTTGAAACTTGCTGTAATCCTCTTTGGGTAAAAATTCAAACACTTCACAATAAATCCGTTATTATATTTTCCTTTTATTTACCCATTTGGGTATTTACACATTCATCACTGAATTATTCCAATAAATTTATCGAAAATAAATAACATTGATAAATTGAAATCGTTGTATTGCACAAACTGGCTGACTCGTATTTTTTTTTGTTAATTATCGGTCACTCCAGTAGCATAAAAAAAACAATAAGAAAAACGCGCGTTAATGGCACACACATATGACTTGAGAAAAATAATATATTTCACTGACGAAGCGGGACGAGACAACGCGTGCAAACGCGAGACAGCATCACCGCCGACTGAGTGACGTTCCGTGAGTTGCGTTCAACAGCCCCCTCCCCCCCCCTCCTTTCTACTCCCTTTTTCCCACCCTCCTACTCCTCTTTTACCCCCGCGCTCTCCCACTTTATTCAGCCATCAACGGGTATGCCCCCACTCCGAAAATGCCGCCGCTCAACGACGATTGTGGCCTTTGCCGAGCCTTTGGCCTTGAACTTGGTTTCAGCGACAGCCGCGCGAGGCGTACCACCGACCTATATACCATACATTACTTGGCTTTAAGTGTGTAGCTGAAAGCGTGTGAGAGAGAGAGAAAAGAAAATGAAAAATCTATCTCTCTTTTCCTCAAGATAACAAATCCAGGAGCTTCGTGTATGCGCACAAAGTCTCATTTCATTCTTCACCCCCGCCCTCTTTCTATCTCATGGACTAACCCTCGTTTATAAAACGTAGAGGGCAACCTACCCTCACTCGACCTTGGCCGAACCCACATATATGTACGATATTCACCTAGGTGTTCACGGCCGATGCTTCATCGATAGTACCAGCGCCTCAATGCTGCGATTGAACTAATAATTTTATACTTTTTTTTCTCGTCTCATTTCAATGATGATTTGCAGTAGTCAAACGCGTCTCGAGACTCAGTAGTTCATCCAGAGTAGTTTCAATCTCAGAGGGAAATAAAAGTGAAAGATGTTTTTCATTTTCTTCTCATTAACGTTCATTTCTTCGTCGATGATGAAAAGGATTTTCGCGCGATGCTGCCGACGCGAATACCCATCGCGTTGTGTCTAGTTTCGGCACGTACCGTTTGGCGGGACGGCAGTTGGAGCATGCGCTCCGATTTTAAGTAGAGAGGGCGGAAAAGTCGAGGGGCTCGATATAGATAGAAAGAGTGGGGCTCTCATAAAATTGGAAGTTTGGTGGGGTACGAAAAGAGAGAGAGAAAGAGATAAATATATAGTTATGATGGGAAGTTCACGAGGTCTCCGCCAGTCGTGTAGCGCCACGCGACGGCGCGCGTTTCATCGGAATGGCGAGGTGCCACTCCATCGAGTGTGTTTTGGTAAGATCCACGGAGTGGGGGAGAAATCTTGGCGCTGGTGAACTGAACAAGTCAAACAGAGCGCGCGCGCGACTCCTCGCTACCACTCGGAATATATCGTCGTGTTTTTAAGAGATTGCTCATGGTGGGGAGGGAGTAAAGTACTGTGCACGGTTATAGTACAGGAGGGAACGTAGTGTGAAGAGTTAGCGGTACTCTCTCTGTGGACAGAACATGCAAGTAGCCCCGTCTATTGACCCCAAACACTAGAATTTAACTTTTTTTTTGCAGGTGGTTAAGAATCAATTATCAAACTGATTTATTAACTCGATTATCAGTTGATTGATCATTCATTTTTATACTTGCGGTTTTATTGAATGAAGTTAATAAATTATTTTTCATTTAATTTTTAATCTCTTCCGTTTATTTGATTTATTGATTTATTGAAATAGATAGTTTGAAGGAACGATTAACTACAAATTAACGAGTTTGCGGAGGTCATTCACCTCGAGCCCACAATAATACTTTACTTCCTCAAAAAAAAAAATTCTCAACTTAAATTCATTATTTATCTAATGTTTAACGTTTATTCTCTTGAATTTTCATTTCTCATGTGGAAATTACAATGGTTACTTTCTCGTGAGGCAAATCGGCCACTTTCGCCAATTGCGACAGAGTCGCCCCGCGGCGCAGAGAACGAAATTGCGTAAATGGTCAATGGCCTGCCAACCCAAATTTCTAGTGTCGCGTAAGATACTGAAAGAAATGAATAACAAGGCACAAACAAAAAAATGGGTCAGCATTGCTTGACGAAATTGTTTTCTTTTCCGAAGCTTCACAATACTGTCTGATCATGAACGCAAGTAGAAACAGGATACTGCAATTTTCATGGCCGGAAAAAAATATATTTTCTTTCAATTCATCGGTTGATTGTATGCAGAAATTGAGTAAAATTATAATAGGAATGTAACAAAATTTGAAAACTCACCATCACGACTCATGCCTACGGCGATGCACTTCTTAAGACGGCAGTATTGACAGCGATTTCTGTTGATCCGTAAGATACTGCACTGTTGATTTTTTGTACAGGGACGATACTGTATTTTCTGCTGGATACTCCTTCGGAAAAATCCCTGTGAATCACGAGTAATACCCTCGTCAGTTTGACCGTCACTGTCGGACGATGACCCCGAGGAACATGCGCTCCCCGCTCTTCGGGTTGTATGATCACATTCGCACAAGCACCCCATGGAATTCCCCTCCAAATTAATATTTAATTGAGAAAAATAAAAAAAAACGTAATGAGACGAATCGAGTGACTGGACTTGACCGAAGACCTCTCTCAACTAAATTTCCTCACAATTAACACAATCACACAAGAACAAAAAAAAGTAAAAAAATTATTCTTAATCAACAGAATAGACTTTATATCCAGAGGGCAATGAATCCACCGATAAAAATTCGATAAATCACACAAGTAACAAGACAAAACTTTATCACTCTTAAATAAATGGCGGTAATTAACGGAATTATTTTTCAATGACTTAAACTGTCCCGAAGACGACCGTTTGTATCGAAGCTTGACTGTCGACTGGTTCACTCTAGCCACAGTCAGCATAGTGGCTGAGGCACATTGCCTCTGGCACCAGGCATCAGGGTGGGGGCCCTCTGACCCAATTCCCGGACATTCACCCGCAGTTCACCGCGTGAAAGTGAGAGTCCCCTGCGCGCCGGTTGGTTTCTCGCTCGTGCGCTCGTATAACTACCCCGTAGCCACGATTCCCCCCTCTCTCTCTCTCTCTTTCTCTTTCGCTCTTACAAACTATTGCGAGGCACCGCTCTACTAACGGGTTTTCTTTACTTGCCCCCCTTGCCCCCTCCACTTTTCGTTTTTCCCCCTCACCTACTTCTCCCCACTCCTACTTCATTTTTTTCACTCCTGCATCTGTATGCTTCCTCGCAATATGTATGTCCCTTCGCCCCTCCACGATACGTACTCTTCTTTGGGTACTCGAGCGTTCGGTGAACCCACCCACCCAATATATATATCATAGATTCCCCAACTCAACTATAAAAAGAACAGAATCTATGTTAAGTTTTCGTATGTCAATTGTTCCAATCTATTCGGAGTGATTCTTCAATAATTTATTGATTTCTTTAAAAAATTTAATATCGTCTTGGCTAAAAATTCTCACAAAAATTGAGTAATGTGACAGTTTTAGATGACAACTTAATCGTACTCATGAACAATGGAATAGGAAATGCTCCTGATGGACTTTGCCATCGGTCAATGACCTCAGCAGTCATTCTGTAGTACGAAGAGGATGGGCAGAGGAGAAGCGGGAGTGAAGCATAGTAACGAGGAAGCGTTTATTACGTAACTCGTCGCTTCAGAATGCGACGCGTTGCCTACTAATATTTTTTTCCCTCCAGATTGTCTTCGTCAATCTGATTCTTTTAAACTGACATTCGCACAAGTTCCAGAGAGAATTTTAAATAATTATCAACGTGAGGAGAAATGATAAATATAATAAGTGAGAATAAGCGTTCACCCGACGACGACGACGGCGACGATTGTAAATGACGTCAGACGCGCGACCTCGCCTACCTCAATGTTTGAGTGAGGGAAGTACCGTTGCAACTGCAACGACCGCTCCCGATGCGGCCATCGTCCTCGGGGCCTTTCCCGCGCGCCCGAATAATCCCACACGTACGCGAAACTTCCAGAATTTATTCATCAAGTCAAATAAGAACAAGTCAATTCATGTAAATAAGTGGAAATCCCCGAAATCTCTCGGTCTTGAGACTTGAAAATCATCTTTTATCATTCGAAAAAAAAGGACTTTTGAATTTTGCCCGGACGAGGGCAGTAACCCCAAGTGAACCTAGATGTAGGTGGGGGTGGATCGATCATGAAGCGCGTTGCATTCCACAAGCGGGTCAGGGGGTTGAACACCTTCGCGTACCTCCTCACGTTTTGTGCCCATCTACTCTACAATTTCAACTTGACGCGCAAGCGTACACACAAACATCCAAATTGACTCATTCTCAAATTTTAATTTTCAATGATTTCACATTCTACGTGACGTACTTTTGAATTTTTTATACGACAAAATTATTCTGGTTGTTCGGGAGGTAAAAAAATAATAAGTTGAGAATTAAAATAAAAATGAAATCATTTTGAATTAATAAATAAAAAATGATGCCAGTGAAGTTGAAGTTAAAATAGGAGAAGGTAAATTTTAAATGAGTGAAGAAGAATGAGAGAAACATGAAAGCACGTTTGCATTGGTCATGACGAGGATTGCACATACATAAGTATGGGGGAATTTACGCGCGGCCCCGAGAGGCCAACGACCGGAGCCCGCGTGCGACCACGAGATTTCAAGAGACGAGAAGGTGGGGGGTTGAGATTGGTGCACGTCAGGGTAGCCGAAAGAGAAGAGGAGAAGATAACGAATAAGTAAAAAAGAATGTTAAAAAAGAAGAGAGGATAAGAGAAACAGTGGAGAACCCGTGAAACACGGAGTAACGGTGACGTACGTAAGGATTGCGCATGCGCAAAACGACTTCTGCACAAACTTGTATATCAGTGCAATTGTGTGTAAGTATGAGCCGCACACTTTGTAACACCTCAGGGGGCATTAACCCGTTCACTAGTACTGTGTATACAAAATCCCGAAGAATTTTAACGTCCACTTTACCCCGGGAGTCACCGATAATTCCCGCACTACTCATACATCCCATGCTTTATTTGGATCTCTTGCCCCCTGTTCTATTTTTGAATTTACTTAAATCATTTCAGAGATTTAAATAGAATCAGTAAGGCGAAATTACGAAAAAGAAGGTGCCACAATGTCTCAGTGTGAATCACCTGTTTAAATAAGAATTTATAGATAAGAAAAAAAGTCGAAGATTCAAAAATTTACATAGCCCAATTGTTCAGAGTACTTGCACTCGTGTGCAGTCACAGAGTTCACTGACCTCGTATGCCAAAAATACCCCCACGTAGTGCAATCAAATGAAAATGAGATCACGGAGTTTGTTACGACATCAAAAGTGACTCGTGTGTGTGTGTGTTTAAGCGCGGGCGTAAGTTTTACAGAGTAAATTACGCGAGAGAGATTTGTTGCGGGGGAAATTGAAAGAAAAAAAATGAATAAGAGAGGAAGGAGAAGGGGATGAGAGTGGATGACGTATCGAGTTCGTGGGGTTGTTGACCGCGCGGTTAATGCACCCCCGGGGGTGACCGCGATTTTACAACCCTCCTTGCGTTTCTCCGGAAAAAGCCAGGCTGGATCGAACTTGCATAACATTTATATCCAAGACAAGTACATACATGTATTTGTGGTTCATTATCGATCCCACGCGTCCGGACTATTTTAAGGTGAGTTGAGGTTTCTCGAACTCGAGCGCATTGATCGTCCAAGAAGCTCGAGTGCAATTGTCTATTCAACTGAATTTTATTAATGTGAAAAATGTTTTCTTTTTTTATTCAATTTTTTTCCCCCTCGTCGAATATTCAATCATTATTTATTCAATTAATACATTTTCGATTACCCAGTTTCATAGGTAAAATCATTACAAAATATAAGTGATGTGCAACAGTATTGCGACCGAGCGACCTAGTCTAGAAGATATCCAACACTCTTCCGCGTTCTCTTCCCTTTCCAAACGTATATATACATGGGTATTGTAGGATATACCCTACTCAGTTTGCTTCTTCCAGGCACAACCCATAAAGAAGACGAGCCAAACCGCTAGCGGCTAGGTCATTCGGGAGTAGAGCCTGCGCGCCTCTTACGGGCGCCAGCCATAAGTTACTGACCTAGTCAACGTACCACTGTTGGACCGAACTTCACTTCCCTCTCCCTCCCTTCCCCTTTAAAGTGCATACGTGAAGAATATCTTCTATTTCCACCGAGTGCTCACGGGAATGGAATTTTCGTTTTTTTTTTTCAATGTCCATCTCACCCGGAAAACCCTGTCAAAACCTATTTTTCTACATTTCTTTTTTTCTGTGCGGAACACAACGAAAAGTGGTTCACAAAAGTTTTTCTACCTGTACCTCTCCCGATTACCTGTGATCTTTGGAGAGAAATGGTTTTCCCTTTTTGCGGCAGGAAGAAATTATCGCGCGGGATACCAATAGATATTCTCCGTGCTTACACCCCGCTATGGACCAACCACTGGGACTTGTTCAATTCTCCACAGCGGGATAATGGAACTTTTACTCTGACCGAACTGTTTGAGAATGAATCTTTCCACATTTTTCACGTTGTGAAGATCGACATGGTAAACCTCAATAAAGGAACCAATCTCCGAAAGATATTCGGTCGATTCTAACGTAACATTTTCATCAGAACTTTCTCGAATTATTAAATTATTTTCTCGATTCTCAATTTATTTGAAATGACTTGTCCCTTTGGAACAAAAAGGATGCGCATAACGAGAGAGCCAGGGCGCATCTGTACGAGTTCGACGATCTCGCCACCTGGTAGACGTGTACAGTGGGATTGTACTAAGTTTGAGGGTGGGGGTAAAAATTATTCGCAAAGTAAGCGTAGATAATGCTGGAGAGAGGGAGAAGACAGTTGGCGCCGCCGTTTCCCTCCTACCACCTTCAATATTGCCCTTCTCTTCTCCACCGCCGCTACCTCCATCTTTCTTTCTCTGTCTTTTATTTCTACTCAAGCCGACAATCACCATTATACACATCCCAAGACCACGAGGACGTTGACTCGACGGCCTTCGGCTTCTCTCGTAATTGCGAATCGGGCAAAAGTAATCGCGCTGTCGCTGAGTCGCCATAACCGGTTCAACGAAACAAAAACGTAGCACACGAAGGAATTTCAATGATTTTAAGAAATTTTATTTCTTTTTAAAATCGCTCAATTCACAGAATATAAATGATATTTCTTTCATTTTCTTGAATGAAAAAAAAATGGATCTTCCAGACTCAATTGAGTTTCTCCCAATTTCACGTTAAATGTAGTGGAAACAGTACATATTTGACCGGAAAAAATGGGGAAAAGATCGGAGAATTCTCTACCTGAGACCCTCGTCAAATGTGGGAAAAGATGAGAAAAAAAAATTTTAAAAAAAGAAAGAATTTGCTACATTTTTCTCCTTTGCGTAATTCTCCGCCCTCTGCACTATTTTCATTGTGTGTTACGAGGTCGTTTGCTCAGTTACTGGGCCACCGCGAATTTCCGGGGTCTTAGACACCAGGCGGTCCATCTCCATTGTCACATATTACAGATCACCCGGATTCGTCGAAAAAAAAAATCCATCACCTTGAATATCTCCGTTCCCTCCCCCCTGCTGTTGTGTATTGGTTACTTCTCTAAGTACGAAAACCGGAATCATTGACGGACGTTAAACCAAATTGTCACAATGACACGATTGAGCCTTGAGTACAAAAACTACCGGGTTCAGAATTAACGAGACACAAATACATATACACGAGGTCAAAAGAACCGTCAGCCCTTGGAAAAAGATTCTTCAAAATGATTAAGCCTCGAAAAAACTATTCACATTCACTCTATCATTCTCTCGGAGTCATCGTTTTTTGTTTAATCATTTATATTATTAAGTGAATAAAAATTGCAAGTGAAAGTATAATGTACTATTAATTGCAATGAAATACAAGTTGTGAAATTATTTTCACAAAAATCATAACAAAAAAGAAACCATTGAATCGATAGAAGTGCAAAAACTACTTCCTCTTGCTTTCAGTCACAAATAAATAAAAAAACATTAGATATAAAAGACAGTCCAAGAAATACTATGAAAAAACCAAGAAAAATAGAAATAAAAATAAACGAAATTCAATGCTTTCACCAATGTGGTGGAAGCAGTTTGTGTACTTTCCCGAAGAGATATCGAGCGCAACGAAAGCGAAAGAGTTTTGCACTTGGAGTCAATGCTCTCTAAAATCAATGGATTTGTTCTTTTTCTTAATGAAATAAAAATAAATTAGACTTACCTTGCAGCCTTCGCAGGAATGAACGCCATAATGAAAACCGGAGGCTTTATCTCCGCAAACTCTACAAAGGACTGTGGTCCCATCAAATTCTGCAACAAATCCCAAAAAAGGAAAAATTAATATTGCAATTTGGTTTCCACTAAATTTTGAAGAATCAAAGAAAATGGAAAACGAAAATAATAATTTATTGCGAGCAAAGCCGTGTGTGTGAAGAGGTTGGCGCACTGCACAGCGCAGCCGAAGGAGAAAGGAAACAGAGAAAAGAGTTACTTTCTCTACTACTCGGGGTTACAGCATCGCTGTATTACAACTTTCTGCTTTCACTCGGGCTCTGTCACGCCGCTGCGATTCGTTCGAGCCCGATGGATCGCAATGTTTTTTTTTTTCATGATTATCATGATTTCTCTACTCCTCATCAATTTAAATATAAAACCATCATTTTAAATGATAATTTCTGCTATTATTCGTATAAATGAATAATACCTATGTTAAGTTCAGGCTCTGGTCGCGCCGATGAGACTGTAGAATCCATAGTTGGCATGTTTGGTACCATGTGTGGCACTTGAGCAACGTGATATGGACTAGACATACAAGAGCGTGTTACACTCGAGGGTCTAGATGATGAGTGCGATGATACACTAGACATTGGTGACTCTGGCGCCAATGGCGGCACCAGAGTACCCTGTTGAATACTACTGTCTGGTGTTAATATCATAGCATCGGTATTCCACCACTGATATGCGTGATCGATCGAACTATCGACACGATGTTCAGTTACTAGTTTTGGTATCATTAAATCCTCGTTGTATAACGTCATTCACTTTAAATTATTTATTTATTATTACTGAATTTATAGATAATTTATTTTCCACGGCACTTCACTGGCCGCTTTCACGCGGGAATTTCGAATGCATGTTATTAACAAATTGTGAGAATAAATGGAAAACTCAATCACTCACAAATAATCACAAAAGCACAAGATTTCTGTTTAATTCTGTTATTAATCAGAGATTCTACGAGGATTATCAAAGAAACTTTGTTCAATTATCGTCAGTTATCTACAAAATTTCCACTCGATATTAACCTCTTAATAGAACAATATATATTTATGCATATATATATATATATATTCCATAGTATAAAACACAGTTTGAAACACACACTGGATTGAGGGAGAAACTCCGATTGAATGAATTTATTTGATGTTTGCAAAAAAAGTTAACTCCACGATTTGAAAACGAGAAGAGAGTGAAAGTGAGTCTTCGCTCTGGGGAGGTTCGCGTTGGTCTGACTTGAGTTTAGTGCCGGCGAGTGTTGGTTACCTGGCCGTGGGCCGGTTAGAGCCCTTACTCGATGCCATGGACGAGAACGGAAACGATTTTCAGTGAGTGGTGGGGAGGGAGACACCAAACGATGAAGGTATCCCTGATGAGTGTCTTTTTGTCTGTGTGTATGTGTTTGTTAGTGTTAAACGCACGGCTGTGTCTGCTGTCTACGCCCCGGACTACTAGTAAGTGTAGTGTAGGTACAAGTTTGGCTCAAACAAGCGAGTTCATCGTATTTTCAATGCTGGAGGTCACTGACAAGTCTCATGTACACGAAAGGGGCCCCACAATACAAATGCAAATACCAATGCCCGGGGACCAATGGCATCGTCAGCAGTAGCCGCGCGCTCCACTCCCATTGGATAAACGATTTCCCCCACTTTAATACGACCGGGGCCTCCTTCCCTAACCGAACGAAGAAGTTCATCGGCCGAAACCTTGACTGAATTACCCCACAGCAGCGGCCAAGGCCAGTGCGCCCTCTCTTCCTCTCTACCAGCTCTCTTTCTTTTTTCTTTATCCTCAACATTCGTTTCAACGTATCACTGTCCCATTCTATTTATCGCATGACTCCGTGCCTACTCCGTCTTACTTTGCTTCGAGAATATTTTTATTCTCCCTCTTTTTCTTCTTCTTCTTTCTTTTTTTTTGTTCTTTCTTTTAGAGTTCTTTTGGTTTTGTGTCGTTGGGTTTTTTCCTCTTTTTTAATGTACACATGCCGAGATCAAGCCGAGATGCAGCAGTGATGCACTCCTTTCACTTGGATCAGATAAAGCGGAGCGATGGCATTTGGTTTATATTTTTTTAAATAAATAAGCTATTTTTGGAATTTAATGGAAATGAGCTACGAATAAATTATTGTTTTCATCAATTACTCGACATCGAGTTCGGTAATAAAGGAGTTCTACGACAGAATGTTTTCATCTACAATGTCTCTGATTGAATTTGAAACTAAACTGTGAACACCTGCTCATCTATACTTTCATGATTATTCTTTTTTATATTCTCTTTCAGTTTTTTTCGTTTTACATTACGTTCTGCTGATACATATAGTTCCGATTGTATAAACTTGGCAATTCAGCCAGTACGACCGGACGTTGGCTTCCCATAACGGCGAAGGATCGTAGTCGGGTGTCGCGCACGAGCCACTTTCCTCATTGGCAATGACGATGAAAATAACCAAACGAGTGGGTAATTCAAACACGGACGGGGGAGGAGGAGGAGGTAAAAAAAAGAAGGTCCTTGAATGGGACACTGAACTTATGTTTGAAACGTACAAGTTATCCATTTATCCGTGACCCAAACGCCTTTAAACTCATTGCCAAGGGGACACATTGGTGAATATCTTCCGCTTGGTTACAGCTTTATGAATTTATTAAATTAAATTCATTTCGGTTTCATTATGAACCTTGATTATTAATAAAACATGGCAAGTGCCGTGAAGAATTTCAATTGAGGTAATGAAAAAAATTGAAAAATATCTCTTGAAATTTAATAAAAACATTCAATCCTGAAAATCATGAAAAAATAATGTTCTCATGGTATCGCATGGAAAAAAAAGAGAGAGGAAGTGCGTTCCCCTTTTTCAGGATGTAATCCTTCCGTTCTACCCTTTCCGAAATTCGATATTTTTTTTCCTCAAAAACCAACGTGTACACACGAAAATTTTCATGTTTTTCATCTCCACTCATTCACATTTTTGACCTGAAAATTATTCCAAGAAATATTATTTTTAATGGGTACCCATGGGGCTTTTCCCAACCCTTCGCGCACGGGGCAACCCTTCTGACTTGCAGCCTACGATTTATTTTGCCCCCCTACTTCCTTCCTCAGTCTATTCTTCACCGCACTCAAATGAAATAAAACATTTTTCTCCTCTGTCTTTCTTACAATGAAATTTTACTTTTTAAAATTGTCACTCATTTACTGCTCCATAAACGCATAAACTATCATAAACAGAAAACTTTCTCGTACAAGTCGACAAAGTGTGCCTCCCACCCCTCTCCTTTGCGCAGGTACCCGAAAACATTTACCATCAAGTCCCTGACCTGAAGTTAAATGTTTCAAACATCATCGAAGCAATAATTTATTTTCATGATTTTATGACATGGCCATTACGACTCAATTCCTCGCTCTCTCTCTCTCTCTCTCTTTCGCCTCTCTTTTCGAGAATTACTATTGTGTAAATATTTTTCGCTAAAAATATTTACTGTTTATCATTTAAAATAGGTGAAATTCTTATTTTTGGGGCCTTACGTATTTTTGGTTTACAGCATCTGCTCGTGCCGGTTTTAAGGCCTTTTCTAATGACGTCAATATATTTTTTCATTATGCTTCTTCATCCTCAGATAAGTCAGGATAAATTGTGTAAACAGAGGCAGAGAGTTAATTTGCATCCACGTTAATTCAACGATGAGAGAAAATGGATCGAGTAAACAAATAATATTGTCGCCCTAGAGCCAAAAGGGCGTAAATGCCATTTTGAAAAAATCTACAGTAATTTTTCCATGAAAATACTAACTTACGTCCTTTTATTAGTCCGCGAGAAAAAATGGCACTTACGCCTTTTTCATTCTACGGAGACGATATAGTCTATTTTAAAAATATTCCGAGAACAATAAGGCCTATGAGAAAATATCACAATTTCATTTAATAACAGACGTCGGCATTTTTATCTTTTATTTTCCCCGACAATAAATTATTTTGAAAAATGAAAAATATGGACATGTAGAAAATTCAATAAACTATAAGTGCAAATTTTTTCAATATTTTTTTTTATAATAATTTAATTGTTAAAAAATCCAAAATAAACCAAGTAGTTTAAAATCATTGAATAAAATTCAATGTCATATTCGCGAAAAAATTTGCGGTTTATTTTTATGACTAATTGTTCATTTTTGAGGAATGTCTCGGAATCAAAGAGAGACACAGAAATTTTCATGAATATATTTCTGTTCAGCACAATGCGTTTGATTAAATAGATCATCATGAAAAATTTCGTGTATATTAAATTGAAAAGAAAAAGAAACGCATCTCGTCCCACCTCTCCAAAAAAATTATTCATTATTTCCACAAAAATATCAACAAAAGGAAATGTTTTTTTTGTGTCTACATTTATATTCTCCAAAATAACAGACAAAATTCGTGACATCGATTCTATCACGTTTTCCGGTTGAATTTCTCCTATTATTTTTTTTTCTTTCGAAAGAAATGATTCTTTGGATGCGTCATCCGGAGAAATTTATGTAATTTTATTTCTTCCCTGTTGATTAATTCTAAAAAATTACGTGTGACCGTGGAAATGTTGTTGATATTATGCCACTGAACTTTGGTCATATGTTGCGGCATAAAAATAGGGAATACGTTATTAGGCACTTGGGTTCTCGAATAAAGAAAATAAATTTGTGTATTAACATAAAATTAAATATTGAATGATGAGGTGAGTTGAATGTCCTTTCTAATTAATTCTACTATATAATTTGAAGGACAACTATCCCATTTTTTCGCAGTTTAAATTAAGACGGGAATAAGAACGAAGCAATTCATCCTTTTAGTTCTGGATTTTCTTGCAATTTCAGGTTATAAATTTAATCGATGAACCATTGCATCAATAATGTTGAATTATTTTTATGACCGTTGTTAATAAATTGTTTAAATAAAATGACCTCATCAGTCGAGCTTAAATAATATGTATTTAAATCACCCTGAACTGAAAGAAACAAATTTTTGTCAAAAATATTTTTACATAGAAGTTTTTGAAAGACTGAAATTTTCAGACAAATCGATTTTATTCTGTCGTCAGTTTTTTGCGAATATCTCCGAAAATAATGGGGATACGCCCTTTTTGCCCTAAACCTTTTTTGTAGCTCTTGAAATTTCGTACAAAAAAGATCCAGGGCACAAAGGGCGTATCTCCATTAATTCCCGAGATATTCGAAGAAAACTGTTGACAAAATGGAATCAATGTGTCTGAAAACTTCATTTTCATAATTTTTTTTCTCTCTCTCAAGGTACGTTGCAGTTTCATTCTCGAGACTTTTTCCAGGGATGTTACACTGTAATTTTATAAAAATTCCTGTATATAACATCGATAACTCAAGATGAAGCCATTTTATTTAAACAAGAGACAATGCTCGTATGTAAACTATTGATGAGTACAATAAACTTCCGCAGTAGGTGCTATGGCTAGCTATGGGCATAACGGTGCGATGCAGGCGTCACGCACGCGCGTGTGTGATGTCACTGAACTTAAAGTGCAAGCTTAGTACTGCATTTTGTGAGTATGCAAGGTTTTTCGTCTATGACACTAATAATGGCTTTTCTTTGTCCATTTTTCAAAGCATCCACTTCAAATATTTTCAAAGATTCTTTCCGAGTTTTTTCAAATGAATTTCCATAAGTAAATTCCAAAACTGGAAAAGGCTAAATTTTATGATAATGAAATTAGCAAACATCTGACAATCTTTTGGATTTTTTTTTTCAAATGAATTATTGTAAAAAAAATATTTTAAAAATTTGCACTTGCAGTTTTTTGAATTTTCTATATGTGCATATTTTTTA
>JABSMS010072707.1:9504-39236 GCA_018902275.1 Aleiodes sp. PSUC_FEM 10030003
AGTGGAAGTGGTTCTTCATCAAAATCGGAAGAATCAGAGGTTCAGGATGTCACAGGAAGCTCCAAAGTTTCATTGCCAGTAGTTCAATCAAAATCAGCGAAAAGTGTTAATAGAAATTCTCAGAAAAATGATGCTGAGGACTTCGTGCTTCCTGTGATATCGCCAGAAGCTCCGAAGTCAGCTAAGCAGAAAGAAGACTTGGTTCTTCCGATTTTATCACCACCAGGAAGTTCTTCATCGAAGGAACCTGATATTCCTGAGATACCAGTTGAAGAAGTATTCAAAGACAGTTTGAATGTAACTCCAGAACCAACAGCTGATTTCGGACCGAGACCAGATTCCTTGGAACCTGAAGAAAGAATCGAAGACATTGAGGCACCGACTTCGGAATTGAGAGAGAAACTCTTGGAAATACAGAAAATTGAACGCAATATTGAAAAAGTCTTTGGGAACGAGGCCGTAATGAAACCTGAAGAAAAGCATCATGATGAATCAGAAGATGAGTTGAAGAAGAAATTGGTAGAGCTGATGGAAGTGGAGAAGGGAATAGAAAATGTCTTGGATACCACAAAAATATTTTCTGAGACTGAAAAAAATTCACCGAGTCCTAAACAACAATCGGAACAGCAGAATGTAGATGAGGGAACTTCTGACACTCTTCCAGAAGATGCAGAAGCGACAGAAGTTCACAGAGACGATGGTAATTCGGAGACTAAGGGAGCTGGAGATCCCGAAGTATCTCCGCATACTTATATTTTAACTGAGGGCTCACCATACGACATTCCAGAGTCAATAACAACTGTGATAATCCCAGAGCCTCCAAAAACTCCAGATTCTGAACGTATCAAACTTCCGGAAGTTCCAGAAACCGAGGAACCTGAAGATGTAGAAAGATCATCGATTATAGATCCGTCGGATTCATTCGGAGAGGAGATACGTCCTGAAGAGCAAAAAGAACCGTTGATCGATTTAATTCCTTCGAAGGACATGAATATCCCGAAGCACAATCTGCAGTGTATAAATGAAGAGGAAGGAGCTGAAGAAGACGAAGACACACTTGAAAATGTCGTTTCTGAAGTACCAAGCAGCTTTTTGGATGTTGACGATGAAGGAACTGATTTGAAATCATCTGCCATTGATGCCTCTGAAGATTTAACGAGAAACGAAGCAGTTTCAATGTCTTCAACTTCTGCCAAAGAGACCAGCGTCACTGATGGACTTATGGAGACCCCAAAATTACCAGCAGAGTCCGGTGAAGAAGGCACTAGTGAATCAGGAACTGCAGAATCTTCGAATGAAGCTAAAGAAACAACAATGACTGATGGTACAAGTTTCTCCATCGACCCAAATAGACCATTCATTCCTGAACTAAATCTTGATTCACTTCAGGACATCACTGTCTCTTCTTTTAAAATGACGGAGGAAGACTATGAACCTGGTGAAACAGAAAATACGAATTCATTCACAGAAACTTTGACACCTGATGATCATAACAGAATTGTCAGTGAGAATGGACAAGAGTTGAATTCTTTGGAGCCTTGTGAAGCTGAAGGAATTGTTCTGGATAGTAACAGTTTAGTTTCTGAATCTTTAAACACGAAAGATGATGAAGTGGAGGAGGAAGAACGTGAAGACGCAGTTGAAGTAGAAGAAGCGCCTTGTGTTCAGGAATTTGTAGAAGCCAATGAGCCAATTTGTGAAAAGAAAACTGCGTACGTTACTGAGCCTAATATCACCCCCGAAAAGATAGAAGTTGAAGTTTCTGAAGCTGAAGTAGAGCCAGAAGAGTCTCCGGTGAGCACTGAGGTGAATCAAGAAAAATCCCAAACAG
Source organism: Aleiodes sp. PSUC_FEM 10030003 (assembly GCA_018902275.1). Taxonomy (NCBI): domain Eukaryota; kingdom Metazoa; phylum Arthropoda; class Insecta; order Hymenoptera; family Braconidae; genus Aleiodes; species Aleiodes sp. PSUC_FEM 10030003. Next base: position 11,336 of record JABSMS010072707.1, read on the forward strand.
AATCAGACTCAGAATTACGAGAAGGAAAGACAGACGATGAAAACGAAGAAAAAGAATCAGAAAGTGATCAAGGAACTGATAACTTCATTGACGAAGATACACCACTCGCTGTATCAAGATCAGCCAGTCAGTGTACAACAAGAAGAGTGAGTTCCGGAAATTTGGCGAGATTGAAAGAAGACATTCGTTTGGAGGAAGGTGAAGAGGAAGAAATGGAGGCGCGAAGTGAGGAGGCGAGAGTGAAATTTCAATCAGAGAGAGGCGAAGGATTGGAGACTGGTGAGGATTTAATTATTGCTGGTGATGATATTGATGTGGCTGCTGTTGGTGATGACACTGATTGTCCTGAAGTTATGGAGAGCAAAGAGTATCACATTTACGTTCCTGAATTGGAGCAGAGTGAGGATTCGAGTACTGAATCCAGTTTTAATTCTGCAGCAACGAAAATTCAAGCAGGTAATTGAAAAAAAGCGGAAGACTTTGATGAAGATAATGAAAAATCATTGATTCATGTTTATTAAAGGCGTTAGGGGCTTCCTGACTCGTCGTAGACTCCAAAGAATGCATCACTTGAGCTCTACACTCAACGGAGTTCCATCAATTCAAGACAGTATTGTGGTAGGTAGTTGATTCACTATTCCTTTCCTGAATTCAACTGTGTACTCTAATTATTCTTGAATTACCCGCGTGTCTCATGCAACAATACATTGAACTTTAGTTGGTAAGTTGAATAAGGAGGATAAAAGTAAAAGAAAGTGAGGGGAGGGGATTAATTGTAATCGCTAATGAGCACTGAATGACCTGAATGTTTGTGGGACTATTGAAATTATCCGAAATTTATGACAAATGATGATTCCAATTTCAATTTTCACGGGGGAAACGAACTCTTTGTGATGCATTATTGATTTGAGACACTTGCAAACGTCATTCTGCGGGCTGTAATGAGATTCAAGGAAGTAATTAACATTATTACGTGCTTTAAATTTGAAATTAATTGGAGCATAAAAAAGATGTGTTGAAAGTGTTCAGGAAGATTGATTGCAAAAATTTAAAATTCTTGATATAAAAAAATTAAACGCGTTTAGCTGCATGTGCTGTGAAAATATTCATGAAAATCTCCATAAAGAATACTCGAGAATAAATCCAACTGCATCCTATTATTCCGTCGGGTCATTGGGCTTCTCGGAATGGCTCTTAAATTGGACCGTTTGGAAAACAAATCCATCTGAGTTGAACAATCGGGTTAAGTTGAAAGGAGAATGAATGGAATGTTGTCGCGTGAATTGTCATCTGAGAACAGTGAACATTCTCTTAACTATGATAAACATTTAGAATTAAAAAAAAATTAATTCGGTTCAATGAATTTTTTTTCGTGTAATTTCGAAAAATTCGAATTATTGAATTTCTTCTCTCGATATTGTTCTGGAATAATTTTGCACCGGGGAAACAAAAAATTTGCTGGATGTAACGGGTGTCTTGACTCTACAACGGCCACCGTGTCACTGCAAAAACCCACACTAACATAATCTTCTCTTCCATCGCATTGCCAAAAACGCTTTTTGCACACGCGATTTGCCGTTACTCTCTCAAAATAGACTGATCGAATGTTACCATGCAGAGTGAGAGAGGATGGATAGAACTGACGATAGCCTACATCCGGGTTTTTAACCCTTGATGTTTTGAATTCCCTGAGAAATCCAAAAAATTTAATTTATTGAAAATCTTTTACTCGATAAAAAAATCATTAAAAAAACGCCAATGACAATAAATTATGAAGATTTAATGCAGCATTCGATAATTCATATTTCGAGTACTTGAACTTTACGAAAATTGAATTACAAATTCATACCGGAAACAATAAATAATCACAAACGATCAATTCTTCAACAATGAAGTTGTCTTATTGGCCTTCAAAAATATTCTGCAGTCGTTAATTTACATGAATTTAATTCTTCACATTAAATTGAAAAAAAATTAATACCGGAAAATTCCTCACTGCATCAGGTAAGACATTAAGATTGATGATAGACAATAAAAACAAAATCCGGGAATTAAAAGAAAAATATAAGAAATAAGAATGAGAAATGAGAATAAAGAGAATGAGTAGAATTTGAGTGGTAATTATTTTTGAGGCAATGTATTCCACATTTTGGCCGATTCTCTGCCAAGGTTCTCGGGGCTCTAAGAGAAACGCCCGATTCGTCTTCTTGCGTGACAGCTCCTTGACGTTTAACTGCGACCATCAAACGATTACGTAATTTTTTTTCTTGAGTGAAAACGATTGAATGGAAGTAGTGAACGGATATTTTGTTTTCTTTCTCATTTTTCTTGATGGTTTTTTTTGTTTCTGTCAGAATTCTATAATTTTCTTCCGCGTCACGAGGATCTACCTACAATTCTTCAAAGTGTCAAAACAGCACTCTTAAAATTGTTTATTCTCAAAATTTTTAATGGAAACTTTTGTGGGAACGCGAAATTTAATCAATAGAGTACACGTCGAATTAGTAGCATTTTGCGTGACAACTTAAATTATCCCACGGCAATAAAGACTAATTGCGATTGTCCTAGTTTTCAATTAAGTTGAAAAAGAAGAGGGAATTAACACGAAAGACTGAATAAAAAAAATAAAAAGATTAATTCAAAGACAAGAATTGTTTCTTCATTATTTTAAAAACATTTTGAAATTCATAATAATAAACAGTTGCGGTAACAATTGTGCATTGAGTGAATTTAGAATTTACAGTTTGCGAAAAACCTTGGACCAAGCCCACGCTCATGTGATGAGTTTACGTAGAGAATGGATCAGACTCATTCACTAGTAATTTTTGCACGCCAGTGGGCATTTTGTAATTCTATTATAACAAGTGTTTGAATGACACGGATGTTTTCATTGTTTTGTTAATTCATACAGAACGGATGTTTTAGTTATTGATGACGGATGCTCAAGGATGCAGATATCTATTTTCACGCGAAACCATTTAAATTAATATTAATTGATTACCAACGCTTTTATTTCAGATTGACGAGCGTCCATTGGAGACCCTGGAAGTCCCTGGAAAACCATTGCCAGAGCTTGAAGACGCAGCAACAACAATTCAAAGTAATTTCCGTGGTTACAAAGCTCGCAAGCGTCTCCGCAGAGAAGATGCAATGCAGAGAACAACAATTTCCATGGAGCAAAAACCATTTGCAGAGAATGGAATTCATCATACTGGAGAATTTCACGACTGCATTCCTCTTCCTCTCTTTGATTATCCCCGGAATATTTCCACTGCTTCGATTAAACAAGAACCTCGACAAATGAATGGAGATGATCAGGTAGAGAAGAAAACGCCGAGAAATACAATGAGTATGATGTTTGGAATTCCTCCAGTTCTCCAGTTTGGTTTGACTCCGAAATTATCCCAGCTAGTTGACATGATGGTTATCACGAAGGATGAGAGTGCAGTTGAGAGTGGATATTTAAATTTTATTACTAGTGTTGAGGATGCTGAAGCTTCTCCAGTCTTCAAGCCTCCAGAAACACCTGGAAGTGACGTTTCTGGTGAAAGTACGAGGGAATTCGTTGATTTGAGTCCGAGAAAAGGAGTTATTATTGAAGAAATTACGAGTTTGGAGGAAGCTAAAATTTTGAATGAAATTAGAGCGAAAGAAAATTCTCCAGAAGCTCCAGAAGAGGTTCACGGAGAAGGGGAGACTGTTGAAACTGCGCCAAATGGGGAGCATAAACTTTCAGAAGAAGCGACGAAAGATGATGAGAGCAGTGAAGTTAAACCGGAAATTGATATCGTGGGAGTGCTGGAGGCTCCGTTAGCTACTTTAGGCTTTCCCATGAATAAGGGAAAACTTGTTCACTATGGATCCGAAGAATTTGGAGGTTTCCATGAGAGGAGACCCATGCTGGAAGTTACTTTGACGCCTGGTGATCCGATGAAATCACTGAGTTTGTCCCAGGAAAGTCAACTTGCTGGTGAAAGAATTGAATCTCCAATTACAATGATGCAAATTGCGCCTGGAAGAGGTGCATCACTGTTGCAAGATGATTCTGGTGAAATTATCGGTGAAGATAAGAAAATTGATGGAGAATCATTGGAAAAAGTTGATAATGAAGAAGTTAAAGAAGTCGAAAAAAATTAAAATTCGATAATTTTTTTGTGGAATAGAAAATGCTAAATTTATTTTTATGAATTTTTAATTTAATGATCATGAAAACAGTTTTTCACATGAATGAATTACTAATCCTTGAGATATTTCAATTATCAAAGGACATGATCAAGTATTTAAATTAATTTGTAACTAGAAAAGAACATCAAATATTGACGTAAATTCGTTAGAATATTTGAGATGAGTTAATGACTGATGCTTGCCAAAAATTTCTTCGCTAAACTAGGCAAGTTAAAGCATCATAGAGTAAAACCGGCAGAATGGTATTTTTGGTTTCGAGCTAAAAAGACTTAGACATATGTATGAAATAACTTGTCTATGAAACAGGTGATGGTTTATTCGTATTTTTGAGGTTTAACAATCCCTTGAAAAATGCCCCTTAAAAATTGGACGAATAAATAAATGCAACATTTAGAGTGCATTTGTGTGAGGGGAAAAGAAGAGAATTTTTAAGTGTTTGGTACGTTGTGAATGGGCCTTGGTACGTATTTTAGTACACGAGGGAGCAAAGTACCGAAGGGTGGTTGCTCCAATGACCTTCAATTACACGCAAAAATACATTCAGTAAATCACGTACACTAAAAAGGAACATCCATTTTTTTTCGTTAGTAATAAAAAATCATTGACGTCATGGCGAAGTGTGTGATAATTTTACTAATTATTCTTATCAGTTTGTAAATAAAAATGAAGACAGTTTAACGTCATCAGAATACAAATTCAGATGAAAATTTTGTGTTTAAAGTGATTTACAATGTCTAAAGTTTTCGGGAGAAAAACTATTTCCGAAACAAGTTAATTGTTAATTTAAAAGATTATTTTGTTATTTTCTTGGGAATATTTTAAGAATAAAGGAGAAGCGGTAAATGGTTTTAATTCTGAACAAGCCAGGTAAATCTTCAGTTTCACTGCCTGAAAGTCCATTCATCATCTATAATTAACGTTATATTAATAGAAACATTTTCACAAAACAATTTTCTAAGATAAATTAACAAAATAAGTGGTGATTCAATTGATTTTTTAATTGGAAAATTTGCCTGGCTATTGATAGAACATACATTTTATCATATCTTAGTTTTTTTAGTGATCAACAGAGAGATAAATAGAACAGAAAAATAAAATCTTATTTTCTTAATCATTTTCAATTATAATATTCCAAGTACATCAATAAAGAAATTACACGAGCGTTAAATATGACGTCACGAACTGTCCCACAGTGACGCTGTATATTTTGACGTCACGTTGAGTCAAGTAGTCTCATTGAGAGCAAAAATAGAATGACAAAGGGGAAAAAAGTCATTAGGTATATGAAAAAAATTGCAAAAAAACAAAATAATTAAATGAGGAAATTGATCAGGGGGGAAGAAACACGTGACCAATTATAGATGAATAAAGTTATTGGCTTTGGGACACGCAAGTGTCCCCAGGGTCATCCCGAAGAACTTTACAATGGACATATTAAAACATTGGGAAAACGTGTGACGCACCCGTTTGACTCCGAGGGTTTATTAATAGTTTTTTTCTGTGTTTAATATTGTAACGAGGGTGAGAGATGATACGTAAAACTTTATAGTTTCTTTTTACCTTCTTTCTCATTCTCTTATTTATAAGTTTACCTCGTCCATGTGCACGAGGAAGTGAGTAACTTGTGCAGGAGGTAGATCATAAAGTACAGAGTATGATCATCTCCATGTGCGTAGGTAGGGTAATAGAACTGTGATGACATACACGAGGTTTCACTGTGATTATCGCAACGAGTGATTGCTGAAGATTCTTCATTTCTATATTATTCCTTCAACCTTTTTACAACGAGGCAGTTTATTTTTGGATTTTATAATCTATGAATTCTTTTCTTTCTTGAGTTTGGATTCTTTATTTCTTTTTTTTTCTTGAAACATTTATAATTTCTATTTTCGAAAATTCGCGGGATTTTTTCCTCGCTTTGCTTCAATCGATTGCAATCTTTTTTTTATTAGAACAAAAAACAAATTGATAAAGTTGATCGTGAGAAATAATTTCAATTGCTCGTATCAAGTATAATCAGTGCCTATTGACTGCAATGAATTTATTACTCTATTGAAATAAAGAGGGGGTCTTGAAATATCGGCAATTTACTTGGGGTCCAGTGCGTTCCCATTTCAACGTCATCATTTATAAATTATTTATCATTTAAAATTGAATAGGAGTTTTGAGAAATCATAGAAATGAAAATGCGAAGATGAATAATGAACGGAATAGATTCAAATGTATTCACAAAATAAACAAACACATTTGTGAATATTTGTCAGCAATAGAAATTTATAAGTGTCAAGGTCATGTTTTTCTTCCTGCAAACGTGTGACGATGAAAAATATATATTCGTAAAAATGATAAAAACATTTAGTGTGATGAGATTAATATTGGGCACAAAATTATAATTGAATAGTTTTCAATTGAATTCCAATAAATTTTAGAATTTCTTCTTTTTAAGTTTCTGAACTGTGAGAAATATTTAAAATGATATTGAATAAAATATTTTAACAAGCAATAAAAATGATTTATTCTTTCGCTAATTCAATGAAAGTTCATTGAATTTTTCATTGCAATTCATTGATGAAAAATGACAGTCTCTCGTTTATTCAACGAATTCAATCCTTTATGCTTTTTTCATTGTTATGAATTAAAGAAATATGATTCAGTGAACTTAAATACTCATTTCTTTATTCCTCAATGTAAGTGACGTGTAGTGTCACACGTAGCACGTTAAACCAGTGAAAAACGCACAAGTCTCTTATTATTAATTTCCCCCGTCTCTTCTATCCTCAAACAAAACGAGTAGAAGGAAAATAAAAAAATGAATGTTATTAACGTTTGCGCGCAGGCGCCACGCGGGAGACTTGATAGAAATCCCGAGGAGCACGCGGCTCTTGGATCAGTTTCGTCAGTGAATTCGAGGAGCTAACAAGTTCTAAGCTTTTTGAGAAGTAATCAAAGTTTATGAAAAGTGAAAGATAAAAAATTGAGGATACATTCTTCGCGATACAACTACTAAAAAAACATACTAAAACAAATTAAATAATTGAACAATTTTTTCTCTAAAGAGAAAAAAATTGAATCTTCAGAAAAATTGAAAAAGGTAGAAGAATTAATTTTTTCAACGAAAGATAATTATTAACAAGTGATTTTTATTGTCCATGTCGAATCCTCCATCTGAAGAAGAGACAATGAAGGCAAATTCGGCAGCAACAAAAATTCAAGCGAATTTTCGTGGCTACAGAGTACGCAAACAGATGAAAGAAAAACGTACTCCATTAAAATCAAAAGAGAATGGTATTTGCAATGACAAAATGTTGTCATTCAAACGTCAGGATACAGCGAATTCATTGGAAGAAAAATCAGCGACCAAGATACAAGCAGGAATTCGTGGATTTTTAGTGAGAAAACGGAACCAGGTGGCGCAGGCAGCCGCAACTAGAATACAAGCTGGTTTTCGTGGGTTCAGGACGAGAAAATTATTGAAACAAACTGGCCAGTGACAATTAATTAATAAAATTAATACTCCAACACATTCTGATAGATTTAGTGATAATTATACGTCGCCAAAAAGAAGAGGAATAACTAATGCAAAAATATTGGGAGTTGGTGCTGTTTTGAAGCGTAGCGCATTACCAGTTCTTCATGGATCACCCAGAAGGTTACGATCACCCGGTCGACCTTGGCCCGGCGAAAGCATCGTAGCGCTTACCTTGAGATACACATGAGAGATCATCTCCGCTGCTTCTTCTGTCTCACTTTGTATTTATCCACGGAGTTGCTGTCGCGAAGAAAAAAGAATAAAAAATTAAAAAATAGCCGCAGTGGGGGGAAGATGAGACTGGGGCTATTATTGTATCTAAGTAAATGATAAATTTATGTGACTGACTATTTTTTTCTTTCCTGGAGTTTGAAGATTTGAACAGAAAAAAATGGATAAGAGATTATTTGGATTATTGAATTTTTTAAAAACGTTATTTAAATTAATAAAATTTGTTTTTTCCTTTGAAATTTTTAGTCAATACTTTTACCAAAGTTAATGGAGAAAATTTGTATATAAGTTTAATTTTTTTTGTATCATAAAATGAATTACATATCAGTGTTGAAATGAAAGTATTTCAATGTGTTTCCTTTTTTTTTCATCCACAATTTTCATTGTAAAGCAAATAATTGAAAGAGAATGAGATAAGAAATAAGGATAACGTTCAGTGATGTTTGAATGATGTTGATTTGTATGTGTAAATAAAGTGTCATGTAGTAAAAATAGATTTTCTCATTCTATTTATAGGACTTTTCCATTTTCTTCATTAAAATGAATTTGTTTTCTTCCATAATCTTAACTGAAATATTGTAAAAACAGTAGTTATCTTCAATAGTATACATCAGAATCAATAAAATTATGAAACATTTGCGAAAATACTTTTCCCCTTTTGTTTATCTTCATTTTCCGTTTCTCTTTTCCGTATTGGCCTTATAGAGGCAATCAAATGCGGAAAAACGGAAGCGGATGTGCCACTGCAGTCATCAAGGAAGAAATCTTCTTCTATTAACTCAAGTCATGAACTTTGTTCCCAGATGGCAGCAGCGAACGGTGTGATCTTCAAAGATATCTTCAGCTCTCAATAACTTCGATGCCAAAAAAGAAAACATCGCTTCTTTGGATTTCTTCTCGTCAATTGATTTTTTAGAGCGGAATTTGAAGAGAAAAAATTTTTTTTGAAGGAAATCCTCCATTAAACTTTGGAATTTTAGGGTTTTTGTGAATGTTCGCGTGGTAAGTGAACAAAAGTCGTATGTACACTACTCTAAGGGATGTTAAATCGGAATTTCGTTAAATCGGAATTTCGACGAAAGGAGGAGAGGACTGTATTCCTGATTTAATTTCAAAGAAAAGAAATTATTCTTAGAATTTTCTAATTTTCCCAAAAGTTTTGCGCGGTCAAAGAGAGAACATCGCGTTACCTCAAAGAAACTGAATTTTTCTTTGTGCCAATTCACTAATGAACGCGTTTCTGACTGATATAGGCATTAAAAATGGATGTCACGATCAATATAAAATTAAAATTAGTGCAGACGTTTCTCTGTTATTCGCTCAACTCTGATAGTTTTCGTGTCACTCTGATATTTATCAACTAATCCTCTATTTCCTCAATTGAATAATAAAATCCACAAAATTGCATTTGTAGACTCATTAAATATATTATCAATCTCATAAAAAAATCATACATTTATACTCTTTCATGTACATCAATACAATGACGATCTTAATCGATTAATTATCAAAATAATGGCAAAATAAATAAATTAGTATCATTAAATTTCTAAATGTCACAGTAAAGTGTTAAAAAAGAAAAAAAAATTAGCGAAGACGAATTGTTGTTGTCCTCGGAATACTGAATAAAATTAATACAGTCTCCTAGGGCCTTGATAGCCTGAAATATATATTTTTAATTTTAAAATCACAAAGAAGCTATTTGAGATCGTCTTTCCATCATAAAATGTTTCTTCCGCTTTTCATATAATTGAAAGAAAAAATCTAATCATTTCGTTTCCTTATTTTTCTTTGCTGTTTTCTTCCTAGAGAATTAAAACAGAGTGAAGTGATGTTTTCCTAGTAGATTGATGTCACGAGGCGCCCTCTCGTCGCTTGGAAGACAAGCATGGTCGGGATTTGATTCTGAGCACTTGAGAGTGTAGACACTGCATCCAATGCATCTCTCGCAACGGCAAGTCATTCCTTCACCGCAGACACCTTTGTTATAGGGACCGCAGGCTTCATCTGGTCCCTAGACATTATTACATCTTTATTACACAGAAGAACAATGAGTAATTCAGTAGTGAAGAGGTAAAACAGGATAAGTCGATCTTTGTCACCGATCTTCTCTTGCAAATATCTCGGAAACTGATGGAGATACGCCCTTTTTACCCTCATGCTTTTTTGTAGAGAATTTCAAGAGCTACAAAAAAGCATTATAACAAAAAAGACGTATCTCCACTAGTTTCTGAGATAATTGAGAAAAACAATTGGCAGGGAAAATCGACTTATCCTGTTTTATCTCTTCGCTACTGAATTGTAATTTTATTAACTTTTTATTCCACTCCCGAGTTATATTCGACTCGGGGAGTATTGAGTTTAGGGGCTTTTATCAAGAAACATGTTTCGAAATTCTGTCTTGACGTTTTTTTCTCTAAAACTAGAATAAAATATCCGCGAAATTAAACATTTTAAGGGACACGTGCTTCACAAGTTTGATGAACTTTGGCTTTAAGTTAATGAAGATTAGTTTACTTACTTTTCGACACTCGAGCATTCCGCAGAGTTGTGAGTAGGCTACACCATATTCACATTCATCGCATTCATCGCCACAGGGTCGACACTGACGTATCTCTGCCTCGCGGATTCTAATCGCCGGATGGGAGAAGAGACACCTGCGATTTAATGAAAAATTTGACATTATAATTCGATCAATTAGATAAAATTCTTGTTCTTCATTGATAAGTCATTTCTTCATTCAATAAACGTTTCTAGTTCTACTACTTTTATGAATTATTTGCGAATACTTACGTTGGTAAAATCGCGAGACATGCAACCACGCCGATAGCCTGAATGGTCAGCATCTCGTCTCGTCTGCCTGAAAAGAAAACAAACAACTTTCATAAGTTTCCTTAAAAGTATTTTAAAAAAATCCAACAGAGAAATTATTTTTATCATAGAACGATGAAATTGGATCATTGAATGTTAAACTAGTTTTAAAATGGTGCCACAATACTTGTTTTGTCTACGATCTCTTCTAATTTATCTAGATCCGGATATAAAATTATCAATTTTGTGGTCAATGAATTTTCAATATTTATAACGATGAATCAATCGAATTATAAGAGATTAAAATAATATTAATTCACAATTATTTCATACACAAAGACTGTAAGAAGCTATTCGTACTGGAAATTTCCTTTAATTCCTCGATAAATTGTGATACATCGCTCCCTATTTTAATGATATTTTAATACAAAAACAGAAATTAATTAAGTCAAGTGGATTACTTCATCTTAATCAATGAATTAAAGTCACTTGTTTTATTTATTTCTTAATAAATTCTCGTTCAATCTTCGTTCACATTTTAAATGCATGCACGAGTGACATCGATGCCGCATGTCTGCATGACAATGTGGGCCAACTCAGAAAGGTTATCACTAATCATTACGGATATAAACACTAATTTGATGAATTATGTAACTTACAGAATATTGTTTTTTCTTCTCCAAAAAAATGAATTTAATAGAACTAAAAACACAATTGTAATAATAGTAATTACACTCTTCAAACTTTCAACACTTTCTTCATTCGATTCTTTTCTTAGTGAATCCATAAGAATCGATATTTTTACTGAAAAATAACTTTTTCTGAATTAATAAATGAAAACTTAATGAGAAAAATTTATTTTTCCAATGAAGAATTCACTACACATTCTAGAAGATGAATTCTAATTATTCATAATTATTATTTTTCGAATGACAATCAAACAAAAATTCGGCACAATAAGGAAAGAATAATGTCGCGACAGTTTGACGCGCTCAATGGGAAATCTGCAGCTAAAGTGGTATTACAAAGCCTCATTGGGGGTAAACATTAGTCCCCCACTCCTCAAAATCTTAACATGAACAAATGCAAAAAGGTTTAATGACTTCTCTTTTTGCATCATAAAAGTAAGAGAGAATAGTGCGGATTAAAGAGAGAAAGAGAGAGAGACTGAAGTTTTAAAACTATATGTCTGTCTGAACATGCAACCTTTAACTGTTTATCGTGTCTCGTGGAACTATTTAATCTCAAATTCGCTGAGCCTCGTGTATTCCCCCACTGATTGTTAAAATTCTTAAAATATCAGAATTTTGTAACTGATAATTTCATTACAATTAATTTAATTGCCATTATTTGAGATTTTTTTTCTGAATTAAAATGGGTCGTCAATTTAAAAATAAATTGTGATTAGATTAGTTTCGAAGATTTTCGAGGATTCTCTACTTTTGAAATTCATTAATCATGAGAGTGAGCAAATGTGAACGGAAAAATATAATTTTTTTTTGGGCAATGAGTCGGCGAATACTTCATAAGGAATAATTTTTTCCATAAAAAATCCAAACCATTGTTATGGGAATACTTTTATGCATTAATGGCAATTGTGAATTATTTAAAGCGAATTTTCTGTGACTATTGCACAAAGACAAGGACAGTTGAAATAGTCAGACAATTAGATTAAGAAAACATAACTTTTCGAGAATAAATTGATAATGATATTAATAATAATCAGTCATTTTTTAAAATTAAAATTAATCTAGAAGAAATTGATTTTTTCAAGAGCAGTCAATAATCGATAATGAAATGAAGAAAAAATAGTTTGCGGAGGCGAAGAAACATGAATGAAAATATGAATAATCCAAATTATAAATTCGTGAAATTGAAATGCCACGAGACCAATGATCGCGTGGCCGGAAAAGCGCAGAGCGAAAATCCACGAAGTGCCAAACTGCAGTAAAACGAGAAAAGAAAGAGATGAGAATATATATTCACATGAAGCATCTAATAATAGTTGCGGGCATTTTGCGTATTTTTTCTCTTTGCCCCTCGACTTTGTTTCGGTGAGTTTCTGTACGTCGCGTCAGTTTTCATCGACTCCTCGAGCAAATAACAATTATTGTTATTAACAAAGCACCGAAAAAATTGATAATTTTTCATCATTTAACAATTTATTGAGTGTTGAATTTATACTTCGAGAAGATTAATACAAATTATTTTTAAATTGGTCATAATTAATTGAGTTTTTGAACTTCAAATCGAGTAATTATAAAGAGTTTATGAAATAATTGGTAAGTATTTCATGAGCATTATTATTACGGAGATAATTCTTGGAAAAAATATTTATTGTTTTTGAAAAATTACAAAAAACAAGATATTTCGCCAAAATTTGGCACTGAATGACTCATACTTTGTTATTATTGTAATTGTAGATAAAAAAAAAAGAATTTTCTTTGAAAAATGAGTCAGTTTCCGAAAAAAATATCAACATAAAATTGAAAAATAGAATAAAGCATCATGTGATGACGAAAATTGAAGGATTCTGTCAGAAATATTCAAAAATAATATTTGAATCGAGCATTTGAGTTGAAGAATTTTATAAAAACAAGTTGATACGTTTTTTTGACGATACACCGACCCCGGATGCCTCATTCATCGTACTGACGTTGTTTACATACCCCCGTGCGAATAAATGGATGAATTTAAAGCATCCCAAAGACAAAAATACCTACAGATACGACAAATATAGATAATACAGACGAGGAATTAAAACGTAGAATGACTCTAAATTTTCATGAATTTTCGATTCTTTAAATTTAATGAATTCTGTATACCGAGATTTATTCTTTGTGTTGATTGAATTTTTTGGATTTCGAAAATTTAAGCTATTTCATTATAAAGAAGAGGAAATTTGCGTTGAACAATGCTATAATACAAATTATTTCAGTTTAATAGTTTTCGAGATAGTCAAAGAAAACAATTTAATTGTTTTTGTAATATTTTGAAAACTATTGGTTACAGATTAATTGTATTAATCATCTGAATATCGGAAATCCAGTGATTTCTGATGAGAAAGAAAGACGCAAAGAAAGAAACAATAATTCGATATATAAAAATGGGAGGAAGAGGGGTAAAATGGGCGTTCCACTTGCGCGATGCAATTTTTTCAACTTCATTGAGAAGTTGAGGAAATTTCCGATAGAAATCATGTGTCGATATTAACATTGAAGAAAAAAATAATTGTTTTAATTTTAGATACAATGGGTATGATAACCCGGGTCAGAGGTAGAGTACGTGCAAATTCTCTGACAGTTAACAAAGAGAAAACAGCCCAGAGTGTCTGTCTTCTGTCGGCAGTGTTATTACTGCCTTACTGTCCCAGAGGACCTCTACCACTTCTGCCATCCCCAGCGCCAGCGCTTTATTCTGTACTTGTCCTACCAGTTGTCTTCAGTGCCAACTACAGATACCCAGTGTCAAGTTTAAAGACACTTGTTGGTACAACAGGATGTAAGATTAACGTCCCCCTTACTTATTTACGAGTATAAGATACTAAATGAGTTTCTTTTGTAAAAAATTGTTATTATGGATGCATTCACATTGAATCGATTTGGATGAATTCAGAATTGTAGACGTGTCAGCTAATGTTTTAGATAACGAATTAGTCACGAGATAATTATTGTCCGGGTTGATCTGAATTTATCCGGATCAGTAACGAATAGTTGCTACTGAGATGAAAGAAATCGTAATGGAAATAATTTGCAATTTAATTCTGAGTTTTGAGAATTTTCAATCACTTGGTTGAAAATAAAATCGTTATTGAGAAAAAAAATTCCACTATTTATTGCACGTGAAAAAAGCGAATGAGATAAATCTGTTAGAATGAACGGTAATTTTTAAAAAAATATTTCTATATTTAAGAGAGATACAGAATTTTTTGTATTTTTGATTCTACAAAAAAGCTCGATAAAAATTTCTGTATCTCGCTGCAATTCCGAGATTATCTTCACGAAATTAACTTCAACACAATTTTTTTGGTAACATAGATCAAAAAAATTCGATGCAAATATCACGAATTAAGAATTTCTAATAAATATACTGAGAATAATAGAGTAAAGAAAATTTACCTCGGTTGATCCTGAAGATTGTGTTTCGAGGGAGAACAAGCGTGGTCGCCGAGTGCTCTTGATAGCCATCTATCCGCTTATTTTATACCCCCTGATGAGTGGTTGCCATGCGGTTACCAATTTCCACTCTTTCCACTTCTTGAATCTGACCTGTCCTTCTTGTCCATCTCCTATTGACGTTCATTAATATGCTAATGTTTTCAAGCTCAATCCTCCCCTCACCGTCTGCCTTAAAAACGGCAAAAAATCGTTACATTATTCTCATTAACTTCTATTATTACAATGAAGAAACTGTAAAGCAAAAAACTGATGAAAAATTATTAAAATAAAAGGGAGAAATTTTTGAATTACGATATCTGGTTTTCAATAATTAAATTCAGTATGGAATTAAAATGAATGATTTCAAATTATCTCTTTGCTCTTACATTGTGAGGACATAAACCATTTACAAGTTGTACCATTAACACGCCTACTCTCGAGGTTTGCATACAATTTATAAATCGTAATTTCATCACTTTCTTCATTTTTATTCACTTAATCATATATTTCGAAGAGGAAATTGAAAAGTGGTGATAAATTCCATGCAGCTTGATGTTAATTTAAAATTTCTCATTTTTGTTCCTATTTTTTTTCGTTCTTCAAACTTTGATAAGTATCACTGATTCTTTTTTTCAAAAAAGAAGCGAGATCGAGAAATTTTCATATATATTTTTTTCACAGCAGAATGAGAAAAATTCTTATGAAAAATTCTCGATTTCTATTATATTTCGAGAATCATCCTGAATAAATCGACGTATCGTTTTATTCCACCATCAATTTTTTTACTTCTCATTTATCTTCATTCATTCCTCTTCAATTATTCTCAGCTGTTGCTAAGAGAGCATGGAGGCCCCTCAGTACTTTCCTCAAACGTCTTTATGGACCAATCGATCGAGCCGAGAATCTTTTCCTCAAAATGAAAAATATATCATTGATGGTGAATCAACTGGTGTTCTTAGTACTTGCTGATAAAGTACTTGTTCCACCGCAGCAAAGAATGACGTGTTTGTATACCCTCATGTTCTACAATGTAATTGCATACTGCGTAAGCTACATCAAGGAATTAGTGGAGAAGGAGGATTGGTCTCCTTACGTTACACTTACTGAAAGATCTAGAATCAAACACTTGGCAATGTCTGCAACGAAAATTGTACTTGAATGGACTAAGGCAGTTACTTTCGCTGTAACTGTTACCTTCATGCTGTTGGTATTTGGATTAGAACAGGGGCTGCAAAATTATAAGTGAGTTTATGGAATTTCCTTGAGTTCCAAATGAAAAATTCCCCAAAAATCCATTAATATTATTTATATCGAAACGATAAGAGAAAATCAGTCGAAAAATTTCCTGTGCATACTTTTGCAGATAACTTTGAAACGAGTAGGTTTACATAAAATTCTCAAGAATACTTTCTTTTAGAGAATTCTGTGGGCTAAAAAAAAGGTTTCTTGATGAAATCCCCAAAACCTCATCGTTTTCGAGTTTTATGCAAAAGAATCTGCATGGAGCTTTTTCACAGCCATTTTAACAACTTTCTCACTTCTTGTTGCCATAATTCTGCATTAATATCTAAAATTTAATAAATCAAAACTTTCTGCCTCCAGGCCATCGACACTGTACACAATAATCACCTGGGCCTATTACTCAGCAACGGAGAAAGTATTTGTCGACATGTTTCCATCGATTCTAAATTTCTTGCAGTTAGAGGCACTTGAGAATCTTGAGGCACTCTATGCACCAGTCATTCTCCGATGCTTTACGATCAGCATGTCATGTTTATTTACACTGACTCTCCTACCAACAGCAACATGGAGGTTTCTCCTAGTTGCTACTTATCTGAATGTGTTCCTGAGGACGAAGGAATTGGTGAAGAACTCTGGTGCTGTTCTTTGGGCTGAACGACAGATTTTAAATAGATACAGGAAAGCTACGATCGAGGAAATTGAGAAATTCGACGATGTTTGTGCTGTATGCCTCTTTACCATGGTCAAGGCCAGGGTAACACCTTGTCATCATCTCTTTCATGCTGATTGCTTGCGACAGTGCTTGAAAACCAGCGACAAATGTCCAATGTGCAAGAGAGAATTGAAATTTGATTGAATTTATTTTAGTTCTGCTTTTATTATTGTTTTTATTGATTGCAAAAGGGAGGTATTTTTTGTAT
The DNA here is from genome assembly GCA_018902275.1 of Aleiodes sp. PSUC_FEM 10030003. Taxonomy (NCBI): domain Eukaryota; kingdom Metazoa; phylum Arthropoda; class Insecta; order Hymenoptera; family Braconidae; genus Aleiodes; species Aleiodes sp. PSUC_FEM 10030003. The sequence goes on from JABSMS010072707.1 coordinate 28,411, forward strand.
GGGTGTGTTTCGTTTTTTAATGGGATGAGGAAGAGTTTCTTTTGTACTTTGATACTTAAATATTTGAAGTAATTTGTTGAATAGCTTTGTAGAATTTCTTTTCAGAAATCATTTAAATCAAATGAAATATTTTGGAAATACTTCATGTAAATATTACAATTACATTTTTTTTTTACTCAGAATGAATAAATAAAAATTGAAGAATATTCAAAGTGTATTCTGTTCAAATCAATTTAATATTCTCAACTTAATATGAAATAATTACACTACGAGCTCTGCTGTACATCAATTTTATCCTCCCCCTCGAATTTCCTGGTAATGTCCACATAATCGCCGTCAGGCGAATCATAATTTTTAATAGGAGGAGTATTAACTGGTCCTTGAACAATGTGTGGTACGAATGACAAATCAACTTCGACTGCTGCACGATAAAGCTCTTCTGACTCTGCACGAAGTTCATCAAGTGCTTTCTGTTGTGATAGAACAGCAGTGTCAATCATCTGAATATCGGAAAGATGTTCACGCTGTTTGTATCTAGTCCAATCCTTCAGGAGGATAATTCTATTTTCGAGAACTTCTCCCGATAATTTTGGTGTTTTACGAGTTCTTTTTCTGAAAAAAGGGAGAAGAATGAATGGAGAGAGAATTTTACTGGAAGAAAAATTGAAAATTCAAATTAATTTACTTCATTTCATCGAGCAATTTGAAGGGAGGTTCGACTTCTTCAATTGGTTTTAATTGTCTAGCATGTTTTTCTAGTTTTCTTATACTTTTCATCAATTTTTTTTTCTTACGTTCTTCTCTGTTCCTTAAAATTGCTGGGTCCAACCTCTTCTTCTTCTTCAGAGGTTCTCCACTGGAAAAGAAATTAGTTTATCATTATTCATTATAATTCACGTGCTCCTTGATAGATTTCAGTAGCGGAAATTTTCACGGAAATCTTCTTCGAGAGATAGAAAAGGTCAACACTTTTCTATCTCTCTTCATTTCCGAGATTTTTTTGAATAAAAGAAAAATCCTTCTCACTATTGATTTATTGCACATGAGAATTATGACTTACTAGAGAATATCAGTTGCTTTGAAGCATAGTGGATTGATGTTGGTGGATATGCTCCTGACATTTGATCTCACGGCATGAAGTGATAATCTAGAATAAGAATTCAATAATTTCATGATTTGCGAGTCCTTGAAACCTCTTGAAAACGATTAAATCATTTTGAAATTAATATTAGAGGTTATCTCACCGAAAACTAGTGAAATCTTTATCAGTGTAAATGACAAAAAGAAATTGATTACCTTGAGAATGCACTGAGAATCCCAGAAAAGCTCATGATAACTCGATCGACTGTCACACACAAAAACTCTCAAAAAACAATTAAAAAAATTGATTCAAAAATATTTCTCCACTTGAACATAACCCCAGTCTTACCCAGCAGTGCCACTCGAACGTTGCGGTAGGTCTGAGAATTAAAATGTGAATTCATAGTTGACGCCCCCAAGCTTTCTTTCTCAGTACACAATAAACAATTTTTATTACTATTCAAATGTCGAAGTTCAATCGACCTTTTATTAATACCGTGGTTTATTAGTGTCAAAAGAATCGGTGTACGCGCGAACACGTTTTAAGAACATTTGTCTTTTCTTCGAGATAAACAAATTGAGGACAATTCATTGTTTGTTGGGTTAGTGAGTCATTGAAATGTGGACTAACCCTCAAATTACGAACGTTCGTATGTTATCATAACTCGCAATCATCTGTCAGAGTTATGCCTGAGCCATGGAAAGGAGTATTGAGCCGAGAATTACTGGAATTTATTCAGCAAGTGGACTACAAATAATTGACACACAGGCCATTGGTAATTGCAACAATATTTATTTGATTTTTTTTTCATCCGTCGTGCCAGGATAAGAGAATACACTTTCAGATGTTCCAGTGTCTGCCCAATGGTGGAGGGATACCAGTGACCTTCCTCAATCTATGACGGAAGACGGAATAAATGCAGAAGATGAACAGAATTGTGTAGCTAATGATTTAAGTGTGCAAGAAAATGGAGCCTCCGGGAAAGCTCCGAGAAAGAAGAAAGCAAAGGGTTCGGAAATTGCTCCGCAGGCTAATGATAGTCGTGGGCGTATAAAGAATCCAGAATCATGGAAAGTTAATGTCAAGAAGAATGCCAGGTTGAGGGGAGAAGAGTACGTTGGTGGTGGAGGTAAATTATTTTTTTTTTAATTAAAATGATAAAATGCGTTGAATGAATGCGATGGGGAAGCAATAATTTTTTTGAAAAGATCTTGTTATCTAAGATAAATATGAAGTTCTTTACCTGCAAAGAATGTCTTCTTGGAATTTGTTGTATCTCATGTTGATTCCGGAATACATAGGGTAAAATAGATATTTAAATAAAACGATTCAGGATGAAATTTTTTCAATGATTTCAGTGAAATGCTGATAAAATTTCCCATGAAAAACATTGCTAATTTCAGTATTGATTGATTAAGTTTTTTTTTTCAAACTTTCTGGCAAAAAATTCAAGGGTTTTCTCTTTCCTTTCGTAAATATTTTCAGTTTTGTGCGAATATCTTCGGTTTTAATGATTGTATCGTAAAAAATGAAGAACCGGCGTAAAGGTGAGCTCGTTTCCCATCGATTTAGCTGGTTTCCAATTAATTTTTTATGTTTTTTAAATAATTTAGAATTATTTTAATGAAAATCAGTTTTGCTTTTACATCTCCCCTAAAAATAATGGAAACTTGATTCAAAACCACCGAAATCGATGGGAAATGAACTTACCTTCATACTGGTTTGTGATTTTTTGTGCTACAACGATTCTAACCGGAGATATTTACGAAAAACTGGAAAATTTGTGAAAGGAAAGGAAAACGCCTTCAACTTTTGTTCAAAACCATTGAATTTTTGGAAAAGTAGCAGAATTATTTTCCACACATGTTTTTCAATGAAAATTTTCTCAGCTTCTCAATGAAACTATTGAGAATATTATTCTCTGAACCGTTTGATTGGAATAGCCATTTTACCCCATCTTCCCCTATAATTAATGGAATGAATCAACGATTTTCCCTCATCTTCATAGGAAAATTAGTTCCAGCGAAGGTGATGGGACCTCCCTGCGATTGTCGGATGCGTTGCGGTGACAAGATTGACGAGGAAAGTCGTTCAAAACTTCACCAAGTATTCTGGAAGACCTGCAACTGGGACCAGAGGAAGCAGTACATAGCATTGTCCGTCAAAGAATCTCCGAAGCATCGCACCAGAGTTCGAGGAAAGAGTGAAACACGTAGACAAATTACATTTACTTATTCACTACTTGTAAATGGTGAATGCATAACAGTTTGTAAGCCGATGTTTCTCTCTACTTTTTCTGTGTCTGAAAAATTCGTTCGACATGCTATGGACAAGAAGAGAACATCGCCAGGAGGAATTATTGGTCCAGATCAGAGAGGTAGGCATGCGCCGAAGACAAAAAAAAGTGAGGAGGTGAGAAATCGCGTTAGAGAGCATATTAAATCATTTCCAACCACAAAAAGTGAGAATCCAAAAGAAAAAAAATGTTATTTAGAGGCTAATCTTAGTATTGCTGCTATGCACAAACTTTATCTCCAAAAGTGTGAGGCTGATGGTGTTCCTGAATGTGATATTGTTAAGGAGAGTTATTACAGAGAAATGTTCAGAAGTGAATTTGATTATGCATTCAGACCACCAGCAGTTGGAGATAAAAAATAATTAATTAATTACCATGGGATCTTAATCCCTGAATTTATCCAATAATAATAATTTAAAAAATTGGTTGATGTACATTTAATTTCCTATGTGTGAAAAGAGTTTTATTGTAATTGTCACGTTTAATTGGAATATGCTCTCAATAAATTTATGACTTTCTCCAAACTTGAATTGTTGGATCAGCATTTTTGTTCGATAAAATTCATTTTTTAATAATGCGATTAAAATTCCATACAGATCTATAAATGGAAGTTATCAAAAAAGTAATAATTACAGTCTTTTACATTGATATCAGTTAACCTATTTATTGCTGAATTCTCTGCACCTCAGAGTAGCAGCTTCGATAGCCCCAATTACTGCAGATCTCATTCCATGCTTTTCTAAATGATGAATCGCAGTTATTGTTGAACCAGCTGGAGATGCTACATCATCTTTGAGCTGTCCTGGATGAGTGCCAGTCTCTTTTACCATTGTAGCAGCACCAAGAACAGTTTGTGATGCTAATCGATATGCCAAATTTCTTGGCATTCCCATCTTCACCGCTCCATCTGCCAAAGCTTCGATGAACATGTAGACCTACGATTAGATTTGTTTCGTACCTTCACTACTGAATGCCCTTGGAAATTATTGATCGGGAAATTTGATGAAAACTTACGTAAGCAGGTCCAGAGCCAGCCAGTGCAGTTACTGGATCAATCAAGTTCTCCTCAACCTCTTCACAGATGCCAATAGCGGAAAATAATCGTTTCGTTACTTCAGCATCTTCCTCGTTTGCATGAGTTCCACGGGAAAAAACTGTTGCACCGCAGCCAACTAATGCTGGAGTATTCGGCATTACTCGTATGACTGGAGTGCCTTCTGGTAATCCCTAGAAACCAGTGCATATTAATTTTACCTTGATTCTTTTCTTGATGAATTGTTATTTCTTCTGCCTCGATCGATTGATTAGAAGTTTTTCCTACCTTCTCAAGTGCATTGATAGAGATTCCCATTGCTATCGATAATACAAGTTTCTGAGGGTCTTTGAATTCAGGAAGAACCTTTGGCACAACTTGCGGCTTCACTGATAGTATCACTACATCGCCATGCTCGATAACAGCGTCATTCGTGTATACTGTCTTTGACCCAATTTTCTATTTAGATTAATAATGAAATAAAATTGAAGATTGATTAAATAAGCTATGAAATGAATTCATTAAAGTGTTAATTGATTAAATTTTTACTTTGATAATCTAAGAATCTGTAAACAATTATTGTTGCGTTTAATCAGAGATCATTGTCATTGATATGATTTTTATCTATTCATTACATTCGCAAAGTAGTTATCAATTGATCTCTTTGTTTATTGTGTCGCGACAAAAAACAACGATAGTGATCACTGAGAGGGACTGGAAAATTTTTAAATTACTGTCAACGACACTTACAAACGTGCCACGATAGTGAAGCACATGGGCACGTGATTGATAAACAAAAATAATGAAGTGCTTTTATCATAAATTCATTTGGTAAACCAGAATTTTCTGGAAACCAGATCATAGCACTTGAAACTTTTTTTCAAATTCTCGTGTGATATTATAGTTCAATGAAATGGTTTGAGAGCAATAACCGTTGATCAACGTTTTTTTGAAAATTATGTCAATGAAAACTGAGTAGATGTTCCGGAGTTTTATCAGCTATGCTCAATTAGAATATTCAATTGATGAGTCTCGTGTTTCGATTATCAGAAGACACAAACACGAGAGTCGTATCTTTAATCGCAATTCATTTTTTTTTGTTGAACACTGAAATTTATCGATAGGGATTCAAAGTGCAACGAAATTGTAATACTTTATCTGGCACAAGAGTTCACAATGGATCTTCTTACCTCAAACGTATCAATACTGGATTTGTCACTGGGTAAACAGCTCGCAACGATCATTTCGCCTTTGCTGAGTCCTGAAGAGAATAAAGAGAAATTTTATCTTTGGAAATTTATATTCTGTAAAGGAAGATAAGTTGAAAAATTTCTTGCAGATTGTTCTGCGAATATCTTTGGAATGAGCAGATCTGGAGAAAATTCCCTAGGGATCTTTTATGCAGAGAATTGCATGACCTTCAAAAGAGGTCTGTTGAAAAATTTGTCTAAAAATATTCACGAAACGTAATTTTTCAACTCTTCGTCTTTAAGTATTCGACTACTGAATTGAGATGTAAATTTGGAATTGAATTGAAAAAATACCAGAATTGATAAATCCTTTGGCAAGGGCTTGTGCCATTTTTCCACCACCGACGAATCCAATCCTCAACATGGTGGTGTCAATATTCGCCGGGATCTTCCTGGCTTTTTCTTCAATGTCAGCGAGAAGCTCGTCACTGACTGCACAATAATTTAACAGTGAAATTAGTAAAAATTTGCATTATTCAATAAAATGATGTACGCAAATACATTGAAAAATTGCGACTGATTACCATTTCTCTCATTGAGTCTCCTCCGGAGACTGCGGGTTATCTTCATTAACCCCATTGCACGTAAACCGACCGTCATCTTGCAGTATTTAAATGGACCACAAAGTTGATAAGAAAATGATTTTCTCACTGGGAAGACGTTCACCTAACTGGTAGTGTCTGTGGAGAAACATAGAAGAAAAATTGATGGAATGATGTTATTTTTTTTATTAAAAAAAAATGATGTTATTCTAAGAAGAATTAATCATGTCTAATCGTATTAATTATAGATTCGATTATTCTAATTGAATGGATGAAGAAATAAAATGAAGAGATTTCATGATTTCAAAGATGTTTTTGAAAATATCTCGGAATTGAAGCAAGATACCGAAATTTTTATAGAAATCTTTTTTGTAGAGCGGAGTGAGACCTACAAAAAAGGTTTCTATAATAAATTCCGTATCTCCATGAAATTCCGAGATATCCCAAAACAAAACTGAGTCGCAATAAAAAATCAAATTATCTCGTTTCATTAACTTTGTTGATAGAATTAATTACTTACTGTAATAGATCTTTCGGAGTTTTCTCTCGCCGTTTGTTTCTTGAATGCTGAATATTTGTAAAACTTATGTGCATCACCCATAAAGACCAAAAGGGGATTTCCTCTTCCTGGTCAGTTTAATGTGCCCGCAGAGTTACTACTGTGGTGACCAGTACAACAACACGAGATATATAGGTACGTCCAAGTCAGAACAATCTCTCTTATCTTGTAAATCAAATACGATGAAATCTCCCCACTTTTTTGTTGTCCATTGTTGTGGATGGTCATGTGTGATTTATTGGCGATTTTCCATATCAATTTTGATTGAAATTTATGATATTGATTGCGGCAGAGAGGAAAATTTTTGAGGGTTTGATGAGATAATTAATCATGGAGGAATGAGGTTCTTTGCAATTATTGATTGATAATGATAGTTTCAATATTTGAGGATTTCTCTCAGCTTCCTGGTTGTGGAAAAAAACTGAGAGATAGGAGAGATTACGGTGTTTATCGGAGAGTATTTATTGACATGTTTTTGAGGATATGGATGATTGTTTTCGATGATTTAGCAGGAGGGAGAATTTCGTTACAGTTTTTATCAGAAAAAACTGATAATTTCATAATTAAAAAACCCAATTTCTCTTAAATCTGCGGCGATTCATTTTTCACGTGCAAATGTGAAGCGAGTTTTTACTCGACTGAAATAATTAGGTGGAATGTCGATAAACTAGACATTTGGAATCCCTTCATTCTTTCGTGCTACCAATTGAAGCTCAGAGATGGCGTTAACTTGAGCTGCGGGTAAGGCTAATTTCTTTTCTATAAAAATTATTTTGTGGAAACCGGATGATTGCTAATTGTAAATAATTGAAGATTAACAAACAATTGTTGAGTGATTGTTCAAAAAATTGGGAGAATGGATCGAATATTGGCGGTGAAGTTGCTCTGCAGGTGATTCAATATTGTTAAGTCATTACTCCATAATTAATTCAATGAATTTCGGAGTTTATAACCTCAATAGAGCAACATTGATTTTGACTAGTCGCTGGTTTTTACAGAAGTCTCGAAAAAAAGCGAAACTAAGAAATTTTTACATAGAGCTTTTTTTGTAGGGCGAAATTAGCTCTACAAATAAAGCACTTGCAAAAATTTCTCTATGTCCGTTAGTTTTCAAGATACTTTCAGAAAGATGACTTCTAAATTCCTGAACTTTTAACAAAACGAAAACGTTTTTGTTTTTAATTGTTTGTAGGATAAATGCAGCACGAAATGCAGTGGCCAAACAGAAATTTCACGCTTCAGTTCAACATTTCAGTGCTAAAGACTCGTCTTCATCATCTGATTCATCAGATTCAGACAATGAAAAACCGAAAGGAAGTGTCAAAGGTGTTTCTTCAAAAAAGCAGCCACGAGACGAAGCTGCCAAACAGAAAACTGTTGATTTATTGAATGAATTATTATCGAAAATGGATAAGGTAATGATTGGGAAATCGAAGATAATCAATGAAACGAAAAATAACATCTAACAATTTTCAGATTTTTCTTTCATTTAAGAAATTAATTATTTTCCAAAAATGAAAAATATGCATGGGGAAAAATCCAAAAACGAAGAGCGCGAATTTTTTAAATATTTTGTTGATAATTTCTTCATTTCAAAATCTAGAAATTGTCAGATGTGTGCTAAGTTTTATTTTCATGATAAACAAATATTGATATTCTGTAATTTTTTGAAATTGTCAATAGGAACCATTCGTCACGAAAAAAATTGATTTGGCGATGCCAGTGAAAAAAACCGTGAAGAAACCGAAACCACCAACTCTTGGTACGAAAAACAATATTTAGAATTTCAAAAATGATCTAGTCAATTCATTCAATATTCAGTTGTAAATCTATTCACTTCATTGTAGAGGAGAAACTTGTTGTTGCTGCGAAAGAAGTAGCAAAGACACTTGGTGGCGATGTACAGAAGAAGGAGGAAGAATTGCTTGATAAAATATTTACTGCTGGTACACCACCGCAAGCACCTCCATCAGTTAAAAAGGGTAAAAAGAGTAAAAAAATCATGGAACCAGAGAAAGTAAAGGTGGAGGCTAATGCAGAGTCTCCTGTGAGGTAATTTCCCAATAAAATGAATAAATAAACGAACGAATATTGCTTTTCATTCTTTGAAAAGGTTTCAGTATTTAATTCCTTTCACCTTCCTTTTTAGTGAATTGTCATCAAAAATTGACGAGGATAAAGGAATTAAACGGAAGGAACAGAAAAAACCTAAGCCTGTAGCTGAACCCGAACCTTCTCTGAGGTAAATAATCCGAGGAAATAAATCATTTGAATGTTTCATTGGGTAAAATTATTTTTCCAGCGAATTATTAGCGGGCATGAAGATAGATAAGACTCCGAAGAAATTAATGGAAGACGATGGACTTCCCATAGGAAGATCGGCTAAAGTTAAAGAATTAGCGGAAAAGTTCCAGTTGCGACCGGGAAGCAAAGACGCAACGTTCACAGACAGAACGTAAGTATCTTGATTTCATTACGTTATAATCGTGTTATTTCCATTCAATTCATTACATTCACTTGGAAAAATTTCAGACAACGAGAAATAGCTGCTAATTTGTACGTGGGAACACGCTTGCGCGTATTCGATAAGATTAAACCGACTGAAGTATTCACGACAAATTTAAATACGTGGGAAGCGCTGGAACAAAATGAGTTGAAGATGATGTTGAGTCATCCGCCTGAAAATTATTTCGAGGAGATGATACAGTGGACTGAACAGGGGATTCTGTGGAAATTCCCAATTGATAATGAACAAGGTATGAATCATGTGTTCCATTTCTCATTGATAATCAAATTGATTATTTCTATTGGGGAAGATGAACAAGAATTCTATGCGAACTTTATTTCAATTGATTTCAGGCATGGAAGCTGAGCAAAGCGTTCATTTCTCCGAGCACGTCTTCATGGAGAGACATATAGAGGGCTGGTGCCCGAAGAAAGGTCCAATTCGTCATTTCATGGAACTTGTTTGTGTTGGTCTCTCAAAAAATCCTTACTTGACAGTTGAAGAAAAGAAAGAACACATAATGTGGTACAGAGATTGGTTTGGTGATAAACAAGAATTACTCAAAGAAATTGGAGCAATCCAGAAGAATATTTTGCCGGATGTTCCTGCAGATAAGCAGATTGAAGCTTAAAAAAAAATTTTGTATATAGAAAATCAATTTTAATGAATAAAAAAAAATGAGAAGTTCTCTTCAATCGTTAGCATTAAAAATTACGTTTTGGGGCATAGAAAATTCAAATTACGCGGGCACTCGCAACCGCCTAGCGGAAAGGTCTATAATCTGCTCGTAGCAACACAAGAACCGCGTTTCAACACTTATTTATTTATTTCCATTACTTTATTATTCATTGCCATTAATAATGGTTTCAGAATGTCAATAAACGTTTTGAATAATATATTATTCTGAATCACCCAGAGGCTCGGGAATAGGGCAAAACGGAGTGGGGAGGAACAGTGTTACTGTTCTTAAAATCAGCTGACTTCTAGAGTCCCTAGAAAAGTACTCGTACAGTCATGAATGCTGATTCCAGAGTTGTAACGTAATCTGATCCATTGACCAAAATTGGAAGTGAACTAATTTTTTTGATGCACTGAATTCGGCGTTGTTTTGGTTTTTACCACACGGAAAGGAAAACAACTGTGACATTTTGATAGTTTGAATAATTGTGAAGCACGTGGTATTGATTTGGAGCAGTGACAATGGTAAATTCGGAGTAATGACCTAATTATCATGAATAATTCCATTTTATTGAATAAATTATTGTTTATGTTGTGGAATTTTTTTTAGCAAGATCCAAATGAGGATACTGAGTGGAATGATATTCTCCGGTCGAAGGGTATTATTCCAGAGAAACCAAAGGAGAAAGAAATCACTGAGGACCAAATTGTTGATCTCCTAGAGAACACGATAGACAAAAAAACTGGAAGAGGTAATTATTGAAAAGTTAATGAATTTGTTAGCGAAGATACAGATTTAATACGACTATGAAATTTTCAGAGCAGTCGATTTTATTCCATCAGTTTTTTGCGAATATCTCCGAAATTAATGGAGATACGCT